>VZTZ01038425.1:514231-814931 GCA_013400955.1 Drymodes brunneopygia | reverse complement strand
ATTTTTCTTCTTCTCCTGCTCCTGCCTGCCCTTAGAAACAAGGATTTTAGTATTGTCCTTCCTGCCCTGCAGTGCCAGGGCAAAGCTGGTGCCTTTACAGCACTCAGCAGTGTGGGTGGTGTTGACACAACCACAACTGAATTGCTGTCAGGACCTGGCCTGGCTGGGGCTCTTCTTTGGAGGCCATCTGCTGTCTGAACTCAGCAGCAAAACTGTGCCAATGAAACAGAGCTCCCATTAAATACCCGTGTGGGGACATTGTGGGCTGGATGGAGCCCAGGAAGGTTGTTGGCCATTGCAGATGTATTTTAGGATTTCTGAATGACCTTTAATAGTCAGCAACTTACACAGGTGTGTCTCCAAATAGAGAATGTACATCTTCTTTGTATGTGAGACTGCTAGTTAAATTTAACTGGGTACCTAAGGCATACAATGTTAGTAAGGGATTCCATATGATAGGCTGGCTGCTGGTGGACACACTTGCCGTAAGTGCCAAAAGGAAGTGTGGGCTAATATTTAATACAAATACCCAAAAACTCAACTCCTCCATCTCTGAACCCATCTCCAACAAAGGGCTCAGGTACCTTCACAACTGGGGAATGTTTTGAGACACTAACCCTTAACACCCCAGTCTCTCACATACATGGCTAGCTTGTCATGGCAAGCAGTGCAGATATCAGAAATCAAATAATGTGCTCTTCAATTAGTATAAGAAGCACACTGAGAACTCCCTTTCTGGTTCACCAAAATGAAAATTGAGACTGTGTTCTTCATGCCTTCATTCTGTCTTCAGAAGTAACCATGCTCATAATTAATTCTAAAGGGCCTTAATTTTTAGGAAGAAACCATCTGTAAATACTGAATGAACTGATCTCCAAAAATGAGAACAAGGAAAAATATTCTCAGGTAAAATGAAAAGGGAGTACTTCTGGTTTTGGTTGTTTGTTTCTGTTTCTTTAGCATAAGAAGTGAGCAATAGCATAGAGTTAGCTACATGCTTGTATTTACCTGTACTTTCAGAAGTTTTAACATTCAGACTTAAACTGGCCATGGTTATAAAGCCTGTGTCTATACCTGAGCCTGAGTAGCATTTATGCTCTGCAGCTGATGATGAGAAGACAGCTGTTGCTTAAAGTTCTGTGAGGGTCATGATGACCATTTTCTTGGGTTGATAATATATGAATAACCTTCTTAGACTAATACTAATTAACTTTGTACAGTTTCTGCTGTAAATTATTTTCTGAGCCACTTAGGATTGCTCTCAGCCAATTGCATACATGGCAAAAGGTTAATTGTTTGTGAAAGACAAAGAAAAGGGCACCTCTGTGATTCCCATTAGAAATTAAGAAAATAATGAAGTCTTTCCATGGGAATTCATTAACTTCACATGTGATGTATCAACTGCAGAACTTGTACAATATTCGAATATATACTTTCAAGAGCAGTGTTTGATGGAGCGTATATTTATATAAAATAATGGCATGGGTTTCCACTTTGTTCAGAAGCCTGACTAGAAAGAGATGTGATAATTTAAATTTGTAATTTTTTGAGAGGAATCACATCATGGATACATACAAAATGCATGTCTTTCCTATGCTGATTGAGGTGTGCTGGATTGTTCAAATTATCCTACAGAGAGCAGGAAATTGTACTTATATACATGGCAGCCTCTATCAGACGAATAGTTTGCATAATTATTGGGTCATGAAATATTTATGTGGCATATAATTACCAGAAGTGATGTGAGTTTCCAGTTGCACCCAACAAATGACAAAAGGAGCTGCATGTGATGACACACAATGATGTAGAACTTACTTAGATCTGATTTTTAATTACAGACTTTATGAAAACTTTTTCATTTCTTTTAAGGCACTTTTAATACATTGTCTCTTCTGTTTCTGACTTCCTTTACGAAAAAATTTATTTACAGAGGTGTTAGGTGAAGAACTCTGAAAATAAAAAATATTTGAAAGTTGTATTAAAGAGCTCTTGAAATTAAAGACATAATTGGGACCTTATCAAGAAATTATTTCTTCATTCTTCACCCAAATTACTTTTCTTCTGCTCAAGGAACAGTTGTTTCCTTCTCCCTCATGTTGCTGTTTGGGGTTATACTTCCTCCTCTATTCGGGCATCTAGAGTTAATTGTGTAACCAGAGCTGAGATCAATCAGCTTTGATGAGTCTTATGTGTAAAGAGTTCACATGTGAAGAAAAAGACAGGTTTTAGCAATTCAGAATTTAGATAGTTGTGGGATTTTGTTACTTGTGTGTACTTATTAATATTCTGTAAAAAAAATTAATATCTGAAACGTGAAACATAAAAAAGAGCAGAAAAATTATTTTGGAATATCTATGGAATAGGGAAATAACAAATTAGAAAATTAGCACGTGGGAAACCTGATGGTCAAAGTAAGGTAGAAGAAAAAACCTGTATTTTGGTGGTAAAAATTATGCAGATGATTTCATTTTTCACAGCTGAAATGATTGGGCAGGGTAAAACCTGGGCTTTGGGTAGCTTTTAAGGAGCATTGTATATTTATCTTCTATAACTTAACAGTACTTTGATTTCTTGGTCATCAGTGTCTAATCATGCCCTGGGTGAAATGGCAACTTCAATGAATTCAGTGGGCGTTTTCTCATTCTGTGAAAGACAGGCCAGATTTCATTCTTATGTGTATTTACCTCTTCACTAGTGCTGGTTAACCATGACAAGGAAACAGTTTATAATGGAAAACTCATCTTGCTTTCTTCATAATTACTATTTGCAGCTGTGACTGGTTCTCTAAATTGGGAGTAGTGACATTTCCTTGTGAGATAGGCCAGAAGTTCCTCCCCTTACCAAGAGTGGTAGAATCAGCAGCACCCACGGCCAGCAGAACTTCATTGCCTTGAAAGCTTCTTAGTAAATGAGCAACATTTGAGTAGATGCTGTTTGCACTGTTGTGCAGATAAAGAAAATTCAGCATAAAGCAATTTATTCTATTAAAAAAACAAAACCCACACAGAACTTTTAAAGAGTTCTTCCACGGCTGGAAAGGAAAAATGAATCATTGTTAAATTAGAGGCAGCAGAGAGAAGCTGTAAACCCAATTATTTTTACTGAAAATGTGACGAGGAATCATGACATACCAGTTTGAACTGTCAAAGGTATTATTTTCTGGAAAAAGTATCATTTAAAAACCTGGTTAAAAATAATTCTGGAGAAGCAGATGAGGAAAACCTTTAGGGTAGTACAGGTATCTGATTTCCTGGCTGTAACCTATACAACTACCAGTCTGAAAGAAGTTTTGCACCTTTGGGTGTACTAACATTTTTTTCTCCTTTTTGAAGTCTCTAAATGAAAGTGTTAGTTCTAGGGGTTCTGAAACACATTTCTGACCATATGGGAGAGCATAATCCTTGCAGAAGAGCTGAATATCACCACTGAATGTTTAGAATGAACAGAAGAAACTAAGAAATATTCTCTTCTCATGGATATGATACTTACCAACTCCCTGGAGAGGGAGGTTGGAGTCCTTCACAGTTGAGATATGTGGAGTCACATGTACAGAGGACAATGTTTAAAGGGTTGGTTTTGCTCCCATGTAAATAGAAAGGAAATTAAATTGTTAAAGTGAATAGTTATGATTGCAATACACTTCTCTGGTAGTTAAAGTTGCATACAGGAGACAAATTACAAAATAGATGGTGATTTCTTTTTACAGTTGAGACTGGCTTCAGATTTTCCCACAGGCTTTTGTTGAAGCATTCAGGTTACACAAAAACAATGAATTTGGCAAGCTGACAGTACTTGGCCTTTCTTTGGCAAATGGTTTCAGTCATACAGTTGTTTTCCTGCCTTCTGCAGACAGGTCTGGCTCACATACCACTGTTTGAAATTTGGTGTGCGAAAAATACTAAGCTTTAGAGTAGAATAGAAACTATTTTGATTTTTGGCATGTAAATAGACACATTTTGGCAGTGTCTGTAACTGAAATGAAGGAAGAAGGTTCACATAAACACTCAGAGAGAAAAAGCCCTATAGAAATCTGCCAACCTGGGTATATAGCAATTCCTACAGTAAAGATAACTTCAACAAAAATTGGAATAATAAAAAAAGATAAATAATTACAGTATTCAACTGTTATGATTCTAAAAGATTAAACAAATACATTACTAAGAACACCTGTTTCATTTAGCTTTTTTAAATTTTTCTTCTTGACAAATTGATGCCATTAAAGCTTTTGGCACTTTGTTTCTTATTTAGCTCTTGAAACTCCAACAAGACCTGAAACATGAATCTAAAAGATCTGTTTTCTTATAAAATTTTTTAAATATTTGTCTTGAGTTGTTAGGATGCTTGGAGAAGGTGGTTTTTCTGCACCTATTTAGGTACTATTTTGTTCTTTTTTTAAACAATTATTATTATTAAGGCATTATTGCTTTATTTAAAGAAAAAATTAGATTTAGAAAAGTCTGTGTAGATGTGTAGTCTTGAATATTGTCCTTTTCAGTATTTTCACAGGTTAATTTCCACTGTAAGGTTCATTTTTAAGGAGAATTATCATGCGAATGAGCCATACATTGCAATTCTTCTATAACAAAAAATAATAACTATTTCTTATCATGACAGTATAATACTATTAGTCAAATAATACCATTTAAAAGAATCATAACCCTTATTTATAAATGCAGATTGAATAAAGCATCAATAAAATTGTCACAAAAAAGAATAAAGTGGACATAATAACATTCTTCATTGCATTTGATTAATCTGCTTTTAACAAAATTTGTATTCTATATGCAGTTTATGTTTAGACTTGGAATATTTTAAGCTAGAAATATTATAGTTTGGTGTATTCTGCTTTTTTAGGAATGCCAGGTAATTAGGAACACTGCTTTCTTTTTACTAAGACTTTTTAATACGAAGATATTTTGTAAAAATACACCTGCATTAAGATACATTTAAGGTTGGCTTTCACAACTTAGAAGAAACAGGGTCTCTATTTTCATCTGTTCCTTGGTTTAAGACTCTAGAAATATTTAGAGAGTCTTTCTGGTTTAGGGGCTGATGAGTCACTCTACCAAACATAATTTGGAATTTCTGCTTTAGAATATATGTTACTTTATTCTTGGCAGATTTCATTCTCCTATCTGTTTTTTGCTTGAGAAAGAGAAGGGAGGCTGTTTAGGTTTTCAGTTTAACTAACCCGTTTACATCATTAGAATCGTGAATAGAGCTGAACCAGTGCACTGCATTGTCCTCTTATGAAGAGCACAAATCTTTGGCAAATCTGGTGGGTTGAAGGCTTACAAACAGCAGTGATTTTAAAGGTGATTATATTGGTGTAGCAATGATATTTGTATTCATTCTGGAGAATATGCACAGCATGAGAGGTCACAGCCATCAACGCCATGGTGCTCTGTGTCAGGCTGAAGCAATTCTGGTGAGCCCAGAATGAGAGGAAAGGAACATTGTTTGTGTGTTGAGGTGAACTCAGTACAACACTGAGTGCTGCCAGAAGGGCTGACCCTCTGCGGGGTTCTGAGCAAGGGTGGCCCAGGAGATCAGGGGAAGGCATCTACAAACAGTGACAAACTACAACTACTTGGCTGAAAGAGTAACTCCGCTGGAAGCTTCCAGGCATAACAGAGCTGTGATCACTTCAGGTGGATAAGGAGATGAATTTTACAGTTATAATTCTGAGTGAATTTAGTTCTGTATAGAAACCCCTCATCAGCTCACTCAGCCACTCGTACGCATTTGCTGAAAATACTCTTCTAGTTTCAAACCATCAAAAAGTTATTTCAGGAAATGTTACTGTAGGTGTTTACACAGAAATTCAACAAAGGTTTCAACAAAGATTTATGGTCTAATGGATCGATTTCTTTAGCCACTTTTGTCTAATCCACTATAAATATGATATTAAAATTAAAATTATAATTCTATTGAAACTAATTTGTGCATTAGAACATTGTATTTGGAAGTGTTATAAAGATTGTTTGTCATATTAAAGAAAATGAGATAGGCAAGTTTGCACAGAATACTCATTTAAGTAATAGAGTTTGTTAACTTCTGGAAGTGTTTAAATATTTTCTTGTAAATGTTTTAGTCCAACCGTCTTTCCTGTTTGGAGATTAAGATGGATTTTACAGAGGCTGGATGAATTAGTTAATATGTGCACTGGTAAAACCTGCATGTCCTGGTATTAATAAAAGCACTCTTTTATGGGAGAAAAGAAATCCATTGTTGTTGTAAAGAGAATATTTAATATGATATACATACACTGTTTTTCCTTTCAAGAGCAGCTAGGAGAGACTTGTTGCTTCTTGGAAGGTGTATAACATGATTTATGCATGCTTGTTTCTGAAATGCTTGGGCAATAATAAATATTCTAATGTATTTGTCTGTAACTTTGAATACTCAAACAGTGCTTCATTCATAAACAGAAATTTTATTCTGAAAGTAAAAGCACACAAAAATTATATCAGCAGGTACTCTAAATATTTGGAAATATTGTATGTGAAGAGTAGTTAGAAATAATCTCCTTTGCAGTTAGATGTATGGTAATAAATTGGCTTGTGGTACAGTGAAGACTATTCATTATCTCAAGACATGACAAATTCTATATTCCTGGTAAATATTTCATATTAAAAATCTGCAAATGCTTTTCTCATTGGCTGAAGTAGATGGGAACATTTCTAAACATCTGTTTTATTAGAGATATTTCATTTTTTGAAATTTGCAGATATAAAATCTATGTTGTTCCTAACTACTAAAGATTAAGCCTTCTCCCTAGAAATGGCAAATATAATGGCAGAAATCCCTTGTTCATGGACAGATAAGTCTGAGTTTACTCATTGTTAGTATTTTTAGCATTTTTCCTGTAATACCAGGGGCAGCAGAGTGTTACTGACTTTATTAGTTTCAAAGCAGTGCAGTTTGCCAGTGAACATGCTGAGAAAATCACAGCTTTGATAATGAAAGCTGGAAAGACAAATGCTGCAATTTTCAGTAACACATTTATAGTTTGTATGTGGCTGGAGATTTTCACACATTACAGTTTTTGTAAGTGCTTCACATGTGCCTTTAACACATTTTTGTTAGTGTTCCATATTCTGAGTTTAACATAAGCAGGATAATCCTAAACAGTTGTGGTTGTGTCTCCACCTATATGAACATAGCTACACAGATTATTTCATATTCTGCCTATCATTGAATATTCTGTATATAGTGTATCATTCTGTACCACAGTATATTAAATTGTCTGCAAAATAAGTTTCTTGGCTTTTTTCTGTATAATCCCGTGGTTCTTCTAAAAATCAGAACAGTAAGGTTGGCAATGTAAGTGTTATAATACTTCACAGCCCCCCGTCAACCTAATATCTAATGGGTTAAAACATATTTGAATTCAGAACCACATTTGAGCATCCTAACAACTGCTGGGGGACCTCTTGCTTTCATGAGGTTTCATTTCTAATGCCAGAAATCAGTTGTCATCTTATTTTAAACTATGCTCAAAATAAAGCTGAATGTTAGATTTCTATTTCTGACTTGTAAAGAACAAATGATAGGAGTAATCTTTGATCTTCAGAATGGAATATTTACATGTCCCTGTTTCATCATCTCTGCAATTCACAATGTATTTCTCTCACCTATACATTTTCTTTTTTAACTAATCTCTGTTTACAGACTGTTATAGAGAAAGCAAGCAAGAACTGTTCTGACATGTGCTTTAGGGCCTCTGCTACTTCCATGTGGTAGGAAACTGCTTATTTCCTGCAAAACTGGGTCATTGGTTGGTTGGTAACAACCAGAGAGGCCAAGCAAGTGTGGTTTCTAGAACACATCTACAGGAGGAAGTTCTTAGTACTAAATAGACCTGGGAAATTCTGAAGGCCAGGGATAAGAGGCTATTTGTACCCAGGGAAAGAGGCTGAGATAAAAATGACATGTTAGCTGAAACCCATTTTTTTCTGGCTGACCAAAGGCAGGACTAAAGTATTTGAAATAGTTTCCAGACAGTTTGCTCCTCAGGCCAGTCTACGTCTTTGCTACTTGATCCACCACTACCACCATCTCTAGCTTGTTTTTGTAACTGAGATAAGCAGTTGATAGTGTAAGTCTGCAATGTATATGAATATATTTCACTTCTTAAAACTACTTTGAAACTAATATTTATAATTTAATACATTTTATATACTATTTTTATATATTTAGATTAAGATTAATTTATTTTTATTTAATACATTTTAATAAAATTTAATAAATTTAATAATATTTAATAAATATTTATTTTAATATTCTCTGTATTATTCACTCAGAGCAGTTACTACAATGGAATCCACTATGGGTAGAAAAGTTTATGCTTACACTGGGCTTAAACTTAGTTGTGTTTGTTATATAGCCATTCTTTCCTGCCTCTGAAACAATAGTAAAATGGGGTTGGGTTTTGTTGTGATATTTTTACTTTATTTTTTTTCCCCCAACGATTACTAATATATTCACTGAAAATGTCAAATATCATTTGTAAACAAAACAGATTTTTGCAAGAATTTTTCCTACTACTGCTTCTATAATTTTTCACATAAAAGCAAACAGTTTACACAGACCACCGAAGAAATATTTGGTTCACCCAAGCTAGGATTAAAATCTACTGGTGTGTGGCATTGTTTAACAAAAGAATTCAGGAACAGGAGCAATTGGGAGATTTTATTTTCAAAGTTCAAGATCTATGAAGCAATCCTCTTTGTGCACTTTGTCTGAATCATTTTATGCTGGAAAGCATATTTTCCCTGTATTAAAGTAGAAACTGCTTATCTCAGTGGTGAGCAAAGTCTGTGCCTCAAATACAAATGAGAAAGTAAAGTGACTTCTGAGGAATGTTTCTCTCTGTTCATAGCAAAGACAAGTTCTTGGAGGAATTCAGTCAGTCAAAGCTTGTGAAGGGTAGTGTTATAAAACCATTTTTCCCCATTCATTTACAGTGCAGATGGCACAAGCATTTATTCTAAACAGAATGTATTGTTAGAATAGTCTAGACATGCTATGATCAAGGGACCACAATTGGAAACAATTTGGTGTTGAAAACTTTTTTATCTGATTACAGGGATAATGACTTGAAAATCAACCTGGCAATTTTGCATGATTAGAAAAGTGATGTTCATGTTGATTTCTCATCATGTTTCCAAACAGAAACAGATTTCTGCCACATACCACAGACCATTTTTCTTGTAGATGACTCTGCATCTCAGTTTCAATCAACAGTTTCAGCTATTCCATGCATGGAGCTGTTCTGCTGTTTTGACAGGCAAAGACACATCAAAATCTTGTATTAGTCACTCTTCCACACCACTGAGTCTATACGAAGAGCTTGGAAAAACAAAATCAGAAAATAATATTTAATTTTTTAAGTTTTTGGTTTACATTGAGTCTGACATTTAGTGAAAAATAGACTCCTTTGAGAGGACCTTCCTATTGAAATAAATTTTTGATTTTATTTGAATACCTACCTAATTTTGAGTCCTTAAGTTCCAAATCATGCAAGTACATTTAAAGTCATAGGGTTGCTTCTGGTCCTAGACACTTTTACTGAAAGGAAATAGCTTGAGACAATCTGATCTAATTTTGTGTCTTCACTTTCTTACAAAGCACTGCTATGACATCTCATGATTCACAAAGTTTAATGTAGTATGGTAAGTTTAATGTGGTATATTATAAATAAAAACTTTTCCCATTTTTTTGCATTTTTTATGCATTTTTATGTTCTCAATACATTTGATGAAAACATTATACTATAAAGTAGATGAGGTTTGAGGGCATCTAGTCTTGTTCCGTGAGTAAATTTTACTCAAGGACTTGCCTCCGTAACATTTTCTCCATCTTGGTCTGAAGATGCCAAGTCAGTATAGGATTCTGTCTTTTCCCCTTTCCATAAGCTCTGTATTCAGAGAAGTTTTACTGAGCTTGTCTGTGTTTTCTGTTGAAAATAAGAATGAAAGCACAAGTGAGAGTCAGCATTTGATGAAAAAGCTGGCTCAAGTTACAGAGATATGGTGACTTTAAAATTTATTTTCTTCCATTTGAGTTTTAGTTTGGGCTTCAGTCTGTATCCATCTGAATATTTACCTGCTGGGTAGAAATTACTGAAATTATTTCACATTAAATGTTTTAACAGTACAGGCAGGACACCAGCAGAATTCTTCAAAAGTTTGTGTTTGGACCAGTACTCTTCAAAAGTGTTCAGGAATTGCTTTATGTAAAGATTTTGTTGGCTTTTTTGGTTTCCTGATTATTCAGGGTATTAAAGAAAGAAGGTGATCTGTTAAGAAATTTCAGAAGAATATAGTAAGACACAAGACTAAAAAGCAAAATGATGAAATCCAACCCAGATATATGTAAAACCATGCAAGAAAGTGAAAAGTCCTAATATCACATTTGAAATAACGGGCTCTGGACAGACCATTGCTACACAGGAGAACTGGGGATTATGGAAGGTCCATGAAAATGTGAGGCCAATGGAGAAGTAGGGAACAAAACAAAGAGCATGAAAGTGCTTGAGTCTACATCCATGTTTTACCTTGGTAAAAATGGGACTGTTCTGCTCCTATTTCAAAAGCAATCCAGTAGACCTGGAAAAGGTTCTGGGAGAGGCAGACAGGATGGCCAAAATGATGGAATAGCTTCCACATGAGGAAATGTAGAGAATTTAGAAAAGGGTACACACAGAAATTTGGAACCAGCGAATCCTCTACTTAACCTTCACACCTTGCTTGTTCTCCTTAGTGTAAAGCAAATGTATTTCCTTTGGTATTGATCAGTATTACCACAAGTTACCAGAGCTTGCTCAGGAATACTATGTTTCTCACTGTTGGATTTCATTGTTAGGTGTTCACAACCTTCAAGTGTTTGAGGAAGGATATAATTCATTCTTGCTCTTGGTTAGTTAAGACTGTGTCCTTAATGTTTTTACTTCCATTCCCTGTTTCTCCTGCTTATATTTTTCCTCATTGTTTTACTTTTTCTGCAGAAATGAAAGTAAAAAACCTCATAGGAGAGAACCTGGAATAGGTAGAGTTGGCAACCACTCCTAACACTGCTTAAGAAGACATAATATTGTGGAATTGAAGGATATTGAATCAGTGTAAAAAACACCCATAAATTAGGAAGAAAGTTGGGTACAACCCAATTTATTAAATAGCTTTATCTAATAAGAGATGGAAGAGAATTCAGGGAAAAGAAACAATAAATTGACTCATTCATGTTATTTTTAAATCTAAATTTTGCCTGCCACTCTATCACTCTGCTTCTGCTTATCTTGTGCCCATAAATTTGTTGATCACCAATATGTAACACTGCCCATTTTGGCCACTGCCTGAACTTGTCTTTCAAATGAATCTATAACTCATGTCCTTCTCTCGTTTCAGCTATGTTCACATCCAAGTCTTGTTACTCTCATCTTCTCAGTCTTTCTCTCCTGATAGAAGGAAGCTGTTTGACTTTGTGTGTGTGTAAATCTGTGATGTTCCAGCTAAACACTGCTTGAAACAGTTTGTCTAAACACTGTTTGTTTTCTGCTTTGGGTCTCTTTGTCTACAATCTTGTCATAATGCCATAGAAGCCAGGAGGACTCATTCAGTAATGTAGTGCAGTACAGTCCCAAATAATTTCTTTTTATTCACTTATTTTAAACTTCATAATTTGGACTAATCTATTTCTCTGTTTTGAAAACTAAATTGTTCCATGTCCATGGTTGAAAAAAGCATTAATTGCAGGAGTAATATTGGATCTGAATTACACATGTCACCAAGAATGAGGCTGCCATTTCAACATTTGTCTGTTAACTCTGGCAATTCAAAATGCATTTGATTTCTTAGATGCTGACAAAGGATTGTAGACAATATATAGTAATGGGAAAAATGTATCACTAAAATTAAGTTGTAAAGCACTGGGTTGATTTCTAGATAGCACGGACAGTCTTTGAGAAATTTTGATTACAGCATGATTAGTCATTCACATTTTTTAATACAGCTCCTTTGTCTAATCATAGTTCATCAAAGACAACAGAGATGGTGAAGGGTCTGGAGCAGATGAAGGAGTTGGGGAAGTTTAACCTGGCAAAAAGGAGGGTCAGGGAAGATCTTACTGCCTTCTACAACTACCTCAAAGGAGGTTGTAGTGAGGTAGGAATCGGTCTCTTATCCCAAATGACCAGTGACAGGACAAGAGGAAAAGACCTCAAGTTGTGCCAGGGGAGATTTGGATAGGAAGTTAGAAAAGATTTCTTCACCAAAAGGATTGCCAAACATTTGAACAGTGTGCCCAGGGAAGTGGTTGAATCACCATTCCTGGAGAGCATTATATTTAAAATACATGCAGATGTGTCACTTAGGGCAATGGTTTAGTGTTGGATGTTAGACTTGGCAGTGCTGGAATAACAGCTGGATTCTTGATTGGAGGCCTTTTCCAACCTGAATGATTCTGTGCTTCTATGATTCTACGTACTTGGAGCTAGCTGGCACAATTTTGGACTCTTATGACCATCTCCCTCATAGCTGATGGCATGAAGAGGCCAACACTCCTCTTTTTGGTACAGAAAGGTTGTTACATCTTTTCCATCGAGCGGTAACAGAATGCTGATCTCCTGCCTTCTGCCATTGAGAATTATCAGATTTAGAATGTTTAAAAAGCTTGTTTTTCATTATGAGAAAGAGAATGAATTGGAAATGAGGTGACCAGTTTATTTCTTCCACAATTATTAATCTTAAGTCTGTAAAGGTATGCTGCCCAGTCAGAGTTCTTGTACCATGACTTTTTTTTCTGGTAGTGTTAATAAAGGTTTCTGTGGATTGATATTAAGAGTGGTGAGGGCTAAAACTTAGCACAAGACCTAAGAAATAAGAATGACAGTTTGAATGGTATTTTAACACTACAGAGGTCTTGCCTAGTTAAAAATATTGCCAGAAGAACTATTTAGGGATGAAAAGAATCCACTACTCACAGTTTGACAGACTCTGATCAAAGAAATGGAAAGCTGAGTGTAGTCTCTCGATCCAGAATGGAGAAATCATCACTCAGTAATAACCCTCTGCTTGTGGCAAGCGTGGTAAGTTGTTTGGGTTTCCTAAGAAATTGTTTTTAAATTCTTTAACCATTGCAAACTGGAGCAAATAATCTTCAAGACCCACCCTGTCCTTGAAGCAGGTACTTGGCTTGTGTTACCTGTCTGTGTAACCACTTAGAAAACACTGTGAGAATGCTTTCAGTATGAAGGTGAAAGAGAACATTTCTGTTTCATATGTTTGCTAATCCTTATGCAAGGATAGATGCAAACCAACTTGTAGACTACTAATATGCATTTCAACATTTTCTAAGAGTTTTGTACATATTTGTTATTAATTCCAGTCTTTCAGTTTTGTGTATTTACTTCCGAACGATATATTTCTTCTTTTCATGGTCACTTATCCTTGCTTGAAAGGAAGTTCCCCTTTGCATAAGAATGGGAATATCTATATGGGAATGACTGTCAGGCTGTTAGGCTGGGTTTTAATTATTCATCCTTTATTTTGTTCCACCCACCACTCTTAAAAACTCTTTGAGTGGTGACTAAGAAAATGGAACAACTTGTCAGTACCTTTCAGTTAGACAGGTGGGATTCTGCCTCTCTATTGAAAAAAACCCAAAACCAAACAAAACCCAAAGAGATGGGTGTGTGTGTACAAACTGCAAATGGCTAAAAAGCATTCCTAGGTTTAAATTCACAAGATTATTTTAACAGGAAAAGAAATTCAGTCTCTTTTTCCTTGAATTTTTTAATGTCTTGGAAATAATTACACAGCTTTAGGCTGCCTATGTTGAATTGAGACTGAAGTGAAAACCATGTATTCTTTTTCCATCTTCTGAAAAATGATAGTTTTACCATTGTTAGAATCAATCTTCTTTCAAAGATAAAATGACATGTTTTTGTCTAATCTACCCTTAAAACATTAAATCTTTTATATGAATTGGTTGACAATTTTTGAAGGATAACCTTTTCAACATCATAAAATAAATGGAAGTGGTGAAGGATTTAGATTCAAAATGCTTTACCAGTGCACTAATAATTTGATGAGCACTGCTATCATTTTTCTAAAATGGCATTAGATTAAATCTTATTCATCCAGCAAATTCTTTTGAAGAGTCTCACCTTTAGAAGCTGATGACACAAACCAGCTTGAAAATGTGATTGTGGTATTTGAAATGCCCTGTCACTAGAGTCAATTTATTTATGATTTATGAAGAATATTTTGTATTTTCTTTACAAGTTTTGTTACCTTAGTATTCATATTTTAAAGCTAAACCTACAAGGACATATGTAGTTACTGCCCCATGGTAAGATCTTGTTTCTGGCAACTTGGCACATTTTTCTGCAGGCATTCATGTCAGCAGCACACCACCATGATGTGAAAGGAAATTGCTTCCAACGCCTCTAAAATTGCTTGCTTGGCTTGAATTAATCTTAATCGAATTTCTGTCTGAGATGTTTAAAAGCTTACAGAATCTCATCCTTTGAGCACAGCTTTGCTAATTTGATTCTACATTCCAAAGTGACAAGAAATTTTGAGACCTGCAGGGCTGCTGTTGCTGATAATGTTTCTATGCAGGTGGCGTGAACCACACTGTTCATTAATGTGACATACCTTTATAATGAATGTCCTCAAATAATAGTAGGGAAAACAATGAACTTGCACCCCCATTTAACTGTGTTGTCCCCCTGTCTAAAGTACCAAATGTACATTCAGCCTTGAGAAAGAAAAATACAGTGTATTATATTTCAGATACTTAAACTGGGAAGAAAGCCAAATTATTAACCTTAAAAATGCAATTATTTTTTAAATCTGCAACCTAGAATATTACCACAATAGAGAAAAAACAGTCCACACCTTCTCTCAGGAACTGCACAACTGGGAAGATTCCAGAAATCGTATGGTCCCTTTTGGGAGACACTACAACTACAGTGTGCTCCCTGTAATAGTCATGAGATTGTCTTTAAAATGCAGTCCATCATCTAGATAGAGAGACATCATTTGTTCCACAAATTACACAGTTCAGAGTAAGTTATTTGCTGTAAGAGTGCATCAAGTTGCAGAAATATTAAAAATATATTTTTCAGCCAGGAGCCTGTTTTCATGCTGCCCCCCTTCAGCCCCTAGAGGGTATTTTCACACTTGTTGGTAGTAGTGAACTCTAAGTCTGCTGTAACTTAGAATTATGCAAAAACTTAGGTTGTGACATATAATGAAGGTCACCCAGACCCACCCCAGAACAAAGCATGGCTAAATTATGAGTCAAGTTACATTGCACAGCTTGGTTGAGTTTAGAATCTCTCCAGGAACTGGGAATTCTACAATTTTTCTTGGAAACTTTACAGTGCTTAAGGGTAGATAGACAGATAGACAGGTATTGCCTCCTGTCCTTTCACTGTGCATCTCTGAGGGGAGCTTGTTTCACTCTTGCCTGCACCTCTCCTTAACATATTGGAAGGCAACAACTGTATTCTCTTTTATCCTCTTCTTCTTCAGGCTGTAAAACCTCAGTTCTCCAAAGCTCTCCTTACTAGCCCGTTGATTCCTTCTGTGCACTCACTCAGATCAAGTGAAGTCAGAAAAATGGAACAGAATCAGTCTGTATTTCCTTGATCTAGTATGATAGTTATGCAAATCTACTGTGTTGGGTTTTTTCTGGTTCTGAGTGTATGTGAGGTAGAAAGCTCTAAAATGACTCACGACCTACCTGGGGATAAACTCTATTCTGCTACTGACTGAAGTTTTCTGACAGATGAGCTACGAGTCTAGGTTTTAATGTCAAGTTTTAATGCCAAGTTACCCATTTGGTGGTTTTTTTTTTTTTTTAATTTTGCAGCAGGGATTTATCATTAAAATTGAGCAACTAGGATGTCATTCTTGCCTTTGGATATTTGGGCTGAAGAGTCTCAGAACTGCAAAGTGATGAACCTCTCATCTTCTACCCTGCTAGCTGTGGGGTAGCCAAAGTACTCTGTGTTTCTGCCTTTAGGAAAGAAAGGGGCAGAATTTGGCGAAAAGAAACAGACAGTAACTGTGGGACTTTCTCACAGCTGCTCTTCAAACTGTAAGCAAGTTCTTTTACTGTTGCTGACTCAGTGTTATTTTTCACAGTTCTCCAGATGTGTCCTGAGGAAGATTCTGAATGATTCCCTGTCTGTAATCCAAACAGGACTATGATAGCTGTGCATCACTGATCTTCATTGGATCTAAAAATTATGTAGAACCCAGGTACCACTGTATTAGACACAGAATGTGCCCCTGAGGTTTCCTTCTCACTGTTTATCTGGATGTTTTCCCACATTTTCATACATTTTGCTTGGGATTACCTGTCTGACTGATGGGATGCCTCACCTGTATCAGATCTTAATTTGAGATAAGTGATGTATGTGAGCTTTTTTCTTTGTGTTTACTTCAGTGTCTCACAGTAGTTTCACTATGCAATGGTTTCTGGCTCAAAGGATTCACTATTTACACATTTATTCTTATATGGAATCTTCCACTTTTACCCCTGCACTCAACTAAAGTAGTTGGCCAATTTAATTTCAGTTTTGAACCTTTGTGTTTGTACTTTTTTAAATATGATTTTTTTTCACTCTCTCACTATACAGTAATGGCTAAATATATACAGTACAGAATGTAGAAAGAGAAAAAATACCCTAAAAGTGAATATTTCTACAACTTTTAAGGCATGACTTAAGAGGGAAAAGATGGTTTGCTGCCTTATTCCTCCCTATATGCATGTGTATGTGTGTGCACACAGGCACACAGTGTCATTCTTACACACAGAGTGTCTTTGCCAAGGCTATCCCAGAGTTAGGGGAAATGATTGACACAGGCATCATCATAGACATCATACGCCAGTGCTCGTTAGAAAATTCATTAGGTATTAAAAGTTCTTTTTTACTTCAAATTCTTCAGCAATTTGTTACTAATTTTTCATTATTAGACACACTTCATGTTGTCTCTCTTAGTTAAAGTACCTACTTACCTGTTTAAAACATTTGCAGTCTTTACATACAATTTTTTTCATGTGCCCTATATTCATTGCTATTTTGTAAGAATGATGGGTACTTTAAAATCAGATTCTATTTTATGTTAACTCAGATGACCTTGCCCTGTCTCCCTCACTTACCCTCAGATTCTTGTGGATATGCTGTAGCTTGTTCACCAGAAAGTTTTCTGTTGGACCATTGTTTTAACTCTTATTTATGGAATTTCTTATAACCTGTTTTCTTGAAATTCAAAGGACCGTGATCATGAAATGTCATAAATTGTGAGTAGTGAGGGGAAAAAATTATATTTCATTGAAATTCATACTTCTGTGTTGTCAATCTTAATGGAGCCCAGCTTAATAATGTCTAAAATGTATGTTAATCACTCACCAGAAGAATGCATGAAGATAATCAGTTTAATGCAGATTCTGATTCTTTTGGAAGAGAAGGTGGGCATGAATGTCACAGTTAAAGAATGTTTCACACTCTACTTCTGCTCTTCTATCACCTTATGGTACTTTCTTTCATAAAATGGCAATAATTCTATGATTTTTTTCAGACACAATCAACTTTCTATCTTGTGAAATTTATTCTGTTAGTCAGCAGGAATCTTTGCAAGTTCTCTCCAGCTGAAGCACAGATTTATGTACATTTGTGCGGTTCTAGAAATTGCCTTCTCATCATCTTGTAGTTTAATATCATTTATTTTTCCTACACTATTAAATTAGCATTTATTTAGAAAAACTAAGAAATTGTGCAATTAAATGTGTGTAAATATACCAACATCAAAAAATCTTTGTGTTAGGAAGTTGTTTTTTCCTGAAACCGCTATGGAAAGTAGGCAAATGGAAACACCAGCCTTTCCTGCAGTAATTTGCAGAGAACCATGTGGGTAACTGTTCTACTTACGTTTTGAAACCTATCATTTTCTCTACCAGTGCCAATCAGGAATCAAAATTACTAAATGACACTTAAATTCAGTCCAACAAAGCACAAATATGAGGACTAAATAGCAGATAAATGGTCAATAACCTAAAATGAAAATGGATAATTTACCATGAACCTTTCAGAAGGAACTGTAGTAATTTTTTTGAACAGTTAATAACTCTTTTTTCTTGTAAATGGCAAGAAATAAGAACACAGCAAACAAAAAAACCCAAACATTTAAAAAATATTTGCAGAATATCATTATTCTAAGCTAAAAATATTTACTCTGAAATGACTTTAAATTAGTTATGAGTTACCAAAATCCCAATAGAAACATACTAAATAAAACCAGTGTTATTGGGATACAAATGGTGTATTTCTCATCTGCTGGATGTATGAAATTTATTCTGAGGCTATTTTATATCTTCAAAAATAATGGACTGTTTATCTTCTTTGGTCTAGCATAAAATCATGTATTATTTCTGAAAATCTGATTTTTATATAGCTCTAACAACCTTGGTGTCTGTAAGGTGGAGAATATAATACCTCTCTCTTGTGATTTTCCACTTTACATTGCTGCAAAGCTTGACGTTATTGGTTTCCAGTTCAGAGCCAGCACCCACAGATGGGGCTGAGTCTTGGTGAGCTTATTTCTCTTCACAGGCTTCTTAAGTCAGCAATTCAATAGACATTCAGGTGCAAAAAAACACATTTAAAGGTGTAGTTAGTCAAATTACATCCAAGTGCCTAACTCTTAATAATTTGTGAATTGATAATACAATATTTTTTGAGAATGAGCCTGTGCTCATAAAGGTGTATGTCAGTTTCTTTGTTTTGGAAAGTCCTACATATTCAGAGAAGTAAATAAGAAAACTAATCTTAAATATGCCTAATTTCAATCTATACAGGAAATAATCCATAAATGGGACAATTATTTGAGGGGAGGGGATAAAGAAAGCTAGTGAACATTTAAATAATAAAAATATTTTTAAAAGCACTGTATTTACCTGATATATTATACAAATTGTTCCATCTAGTGCAGAAAATTCTAAACTTCTAGAGGTCTGCTTGGAATCCCAAAAGATCAGAACAATCTTCCAGCACCACAACAAAATTCTAAGTTTTTTTCTATTTTGATTAAGAAACACCTTTTTTACATGCAGTATTCAGATAATGCTGTTAATGATGCTTTACTGAATTTTCCTGACAGAAACAATAGCTATCTAAAGGGATGTGAACTGCATGAACTTTCACTACTTATTTATTTATTTGTTTGTTTATTAATTTGTTTATAGATACCTATTTTACTAGTCTAGAAAACAGTCATAGCTTGGCAGAGCAGTTGACATCTGTTTTTTCCTATTGTTCTATTCACAGTTACGTGGGATACTCCTGAGCTTACTGTGTGTTTTCTTTCCTGTTCCACCACAATGTCAAAGTGTTTTTGTGGTGTGTGGTTACTTTTTTAAATAGTGCTTTCCTTCTTTAGCAGCTACTCCTGTCTTCCCTTTTATTTGGCCTGGAGACAGACTGCTTGGGTGAAAATCAGTTTTGATGGTGGTGCAGGAGACTTATGTAGCTAAAAGCAATATGTAATTCATCAAGTGTCCCAACTGATCTATTTCTAGATTTTTTATTCCTATATGTTTTACTCTTTCATTCAATATTACTTTTAACAACAAGCTTGGATAAAATATAAAATAAAATAATAAAATAAAAGCAATTTAATGCTATTTTGAATTCCTTAAAACCTTGTTGCATGGTTCACTCATGCCAGCAATCTATGTAGGTAGGGTAGGTTTCTTCAAGTGTAGTGTCTGTATGTATTTATTTCTAAGATTTTTTTTTTGTGCTTTGACTTTGAGTAATTGCATCAGTCATACTGTGCATTTGGGGAATGTTTTTTGGGTAGCTTTTAATAATTCATAATTTCAACATTCTCAGTGAGAAGTATGTTTTAATAGAGGTGTGCTTGGTATGGTAGATTTATTTGTATTTTTTTCTCTTCATATTTTATTATATTCTGTGTGCTGCTAGATTTTAAAGACGCTTTACATCTGTAAATGTATATATACCATTGTATGGTATTTGGGGATTTTGTTTTTATTTTGAATTGCGCAGGTACTAAATAATTATTTCCCTATACCATAAAAAACTAATTTCATACTTCACGTGAAATTAGGCAATGCACAATCCTGTTGCAAAATAATTTTATTTCCTATTTAACATGAACTGTCTCCAGATACTGATTGCCCAGTCAGAGCAACTGAGGCAAATAAAATTTATTTATGAATGTAATAAATCTTGTAAAAGTACTCCTTTTTCTCTATTAAGTATTCTTTTATTGTAATTTATGTGATTGGCTGTGGTCTGGTAGAGTATCTGTTCAGCTAATGGGAGCAGTAGGGTTGAACAGGTTTTGGACCCTGGTTGGGTGGTAACTTTGAATGTTTATAATGTATTTTGGCTCACTTACATGCTCCTATTTTGCTCCATGAATATTTTTTTTTAACAGAGAGGCAACTAAGAACAAATAGCACATTCTGTGTGCTTATTTACAACCCTGGCTTCAATTGTACTTCACAAAAAGGAAATGCTGAAGTGTGTATTTATTCACACTGCACACCTTCAGGCATGTCAATGTAATACCTGGGTTAAGAGCTGCTCTGAAAATTGTCAGATTAGATGGCAAAGCAGAAGGGTGTCTAATTGTATCCTGGACTCTTTATTGGAACTATTAAAAATTTATACTAAGAAGAGAAGGAAATGCAGAGCTTGTACAATAAACTTGAAGAAAAATATTCAGTGAGCTACCAAAACATTCAGGTTGTTAGTGAGTTTAACAACCTGGATCAAAACCTTTTCTCTGCAATGTGTAAAGACCTCGCTACATTTCACACTGCTCATAAGCTTTTCTCACTTCCTCTGCATTAGAAATTTAAGCCCTTTAATAAGATTTTAATGAATCTCAGCAATCCTTTAAAGCAGCTGGAATAGAAAGAATTAACTAAATAGATATCTACCTGAAACAAGGATGTAATGTAAGTTTAATTACTTTTATCACAATTTATAGTACTCAAATGGCACAGAATAACTGATTAATGTTTAGAATTGATTTTTGTTTTGCTTTTATATAACAAGCCCAGTAGCACACTGGCCCCATTTTAATTGATTAATACTGTGTTATGGTCTCTGGCATCTTTTGAACTTCCATCAGCTTTTCTTGCAAGATGCAGGGTTTCTTCCAGGAGATCTCCTTTGGGTCTTGATTATATCTAGTGCTGTTTAGAGAAACTTTCAGTGAGGCCAGAATTTGATACGCTTTACCTCTTATAAATTTCTCCTGCAGGGAAAAAGAAGAGTAGGGATTATGAAGAGAAAACGGTAAAATTAATGAAAAAATCAGAAACGAGTGACCTTTGCTGTATGAGCCAATAATGGTTTGATGGGGATAAATGTCAGTCAGGAGCAGAGACCTGCAGCTGCAAGAGTTCACATGGCCTTTATCTGGCCACATTCCTACCTCACCCCTGGCCTTTCAAAGACAGGAATCAGTCAGGAACTTGGCATGGGAGAGTGGGTTGTTCTTAATGCAATCAGTAAAAGTGATTCTGGGAATCACTGGGGTGCCCATACTGTGTGCATGCAGTGGGTGTGGTGTCTGTAGGAATGGCTGTAGTATGCCTTGGGTGCTAGCAGAAAAATCCATGTGATCTGCAGTGGCAGGAAAGTAGGGAATGGTTACCGTGAAGAGAAAAGATGTTATCATTCCTGCTGTAGTTTCTTTTGGTCAGCTGATGTTAATGGCTCTCAAAAACTGAAGGCACATACTTGAGTTGCAAGGTGGTCCTACAAGCTCTCCTCTCACTTTGAGAAGAGACACAACTTTAAAACAATGATCTGATCATGAACTGAGATGAAAAAATTCAGACCTGTTGAAATACACAGAGTTTTTCAATACCTAGAAAAGTTCATCTGCATTATTTTAACATTAAAACCTACCTCTATTATAATTATTTCATGAACATCCTTTCGAGAAAAGCACAAAGGTAATGTACTACAGCTTTGTAAATAACAGATTCTCCTTGTAGTGCCATCAATACAGTCGTTTATCTACTTCTCTTTTTTTTAAACTATGAAAAATTATTTTAAGCACTTCAGCAAAACCCCAGTATGGTTGACAGAATTCTGCACAGTTTTTAAAAATTATACTCCATCCTCCAGATCACATCTGTCAACAGTCACACTTATAAATGTTTCAAACATAACTCCAAGTTTTTTAGATGCTACAAAATGAATCTGCCCTATCTCATATGCTTTCTATATCTTATATCCCATTTGTAACTTATACCAGTTGACTTACAAAGATCAGTAGCTGTGCTTCATTAGTATTAAACTTTTAATACATTCTTAATATGATTTTTACTCTGGCAGATGGTATTTTGTTAAATAGTACAGCAAACTTTTTTGTGTAAATGGAGCTTCCTAACTATATCTTAATCAACCAGTTTCACTTTGTTTTCCTTCAGTTACTTAAGCAGAGAATATACTTACTTATATACTTACTGATATTTATTGAGATCTGTCGTCTATCAATCCTATTCTCAGCTGAAATACCGTTTTCACTGCTATGGTTGGGGACCCTACCTCTGGACCAGGATGAAAGGAGTGTTTTTTCATGTAGCTGTGATTTACAGAGGAAGATTGAAAAGAAAGGTTTTGTTGAGTACAGAGGAGCTGTAGGGAGAGGAGTGTTTTGCAGAAGAGTTGCTGCAAAAACCCAGTGCCAAAGGCAGTTTTGCAGCAGGCCTTTGCTGGGCTGTGCAGAGGTGGTGGCAGGCAGATCCCTGTGCAGTGCAGAGCAGGGATCCTCTGCTTTGGCTTGCCCCCCATGTCTGGGCTGCAAGGGAAGGGCAGGTGCCCCTGGCTTGGTGTGGTCACCAGGCTCGTTTGGGGCTGTCCAGCTGTGCCCAGCAGCAGGAGCCTGTTGGGGACAGGAAGCCAGGCTGGGGTCAGGAGCCCTGGTGTAATGCTCTCACCTCACTGGTCACTGGAGTTCCTGATTTATAGCAAGGAGTTAATGTCTGACATTCTCTCGGTATTCACAAGGGCAGAAAACGTGCATAGTAAGAGTAAGTACTGTGCAAAGACTGAATCTCAGACTGTCTTATGATTCTATTAGCCAATACAGCAGAAGGGATGCTGAGGCAACCCTGATGGGTACCTTACAGGTTTTGGGGTCATAGGCTGTGCAATATAGGCTTTTCAATATTCATGGATCAAAGAGAGGGAAGAACAGGGGGTTTGAGGTTTGATTCTGCATGAATGTGCTTTTGTACTGTGCTCCACCTCTGGGGATATGGCATCTTTGGACTCAGGATAGTATTAGCTTGGCATCCCAGGGGCATGGAAGGAGCCCAGAGGGAATACACACATTTTCCATCTAGGTTACATCCCTGCTGTAATTCAGTAGATCATTTTCCTTCTTCTTAACCCTTCATGCCTGCTACTATTTTAATAAGCAAGAATTTGTAGACATGAAAGCTTTCCAATGTAAGTCAGCCACATCCTGAGTTTATTCTGAGATTTATAAATATACCTACAGGCTTTTCAAACTTTCTTTTTCAGCTATTCCTTAAGGGACAGCTAATTTATTTCAAAAGCAGATTAACTCTTTAAAAGCACTTCTTTTTCACCCACAGCTGCCAATGGGAATTGTGTATTTCTTTATTCTTAGCAGCCATCTTCTATATTTTAGCAGTGATTATTATTGTTGCCTGATAGTCCTGGCATAACTTTTTCTTATAGACAGCATCTCACTTTCCAAACCATATACAGTCTTTCAATGGAAACTTCTGTCAGGGGAAATATCCTGTTATTTTCCACCTCCATAACTCGTGCACAATGTATGTTATTCAAAAAGTAGAAGAGGAATCAAATATTTTTTCTTTCTCCAGTATAAACAATAAACTGCATTACATATGTGTGGAGAATTATGGCTTTTGCCACACAAAAGCTTCACATAATATTTTCATCTTCCTGATTAAAACATTTATCAGAGACTACCCTTGATAACTCTTGAAACTGTTCAGATAGTCACTTTTTAAAGAAATAATAAGGGAGAATGTATTTCATAGTAGTTTATTAGATGTACTTTTTAAGTTATCCATAATATGACAGTTACAATTTCCTTTTAGAAGCAGTAAATTGTGTTTAGCAATGACCTTTAAATGTTCTCATCACGGTACATTTTAGTCACTGCTTCTAATCCTGCAGAAAAAAAAAAACCTAAGCAAAAAATGTCTGGCTAAAAATACATCTAATAATATTATAAATAACATAAAAGATAACTTTGGCCTTTTTCAAAGCTCTTAACCTGTCAAGCCATAAGCTGCAAATGGTATTACTATGCAGGAACTCCAGGTTTTGCCAAAACCTTGGAGAAAAATGAAGGAAATAGCTGATATTAATGGCTCTCAAAATTCAGGAGAACTTGCACAAAATATGTTGCTTCTAAAAGGCATCAGCTCTTTATTTTTGTCAGAGAAGAGCAGTAAAGAATAAGTTGTTCCCTTTTTCTTTCTATTTTTATAGTGTTTTCTGAAATACAATAATAGACTAGAGAGGCATACTCTTAAATGTTGTTCTTGATCACGGGAACAAGAAAAGGAACAGTCTGGCTCATTTTATTAGTTGGAGTTAGTTTAACCATTAATATGAGTAGCTAATATTCTTCATACTTTTCAGTTGACAGGCTTCCAGTTGGCTTTTCTTTCCACTTTGAAGTGCAGTTTCATCAACTCAAGTGTGATCTTGACAACAGGGGGGGTGAGATTCAACTGGGGCAAAGCAACTTGACACAATGTCACTTCTAACTCAGCTCATGTATGGAAAGGAAAACATTTCAAGGACCCTTTTTTGCATTTGGATCCGTATGGATGATTCTTGTTAGGTTATTAGTCCAGTGCTGTCTTGCCGACAGTAATCCTGAAATAATAACTGAAAAAGAAAGCTCAGTGAATATCAGGGAACAGCATGAATGATGATCATTATTTAACAACTAAAATCAAGTTCCCTGGTTTCTGTTTTACAAAAATTGATGTTCATGCAGTTTGATTTTGACAATATGGTAATAAAAGAAATAGGCTAAATGATCTAAGTTTAGGTGAAAGACACTGTGAATCAAGAATAACCCTCTGGTGGATATTGTCTCCGATGTTCAGCAACCTTGTTTTTGAAAAATCATTCAGGGCTGAAAGTCAGGAGATTGAGTAGGAGGGGGTTAAAAGAGGACCACATGTACCTTTTCATGTCTTACAAATTGGACTGTGTGACCTAATTGGATGAAAAATTAAGTTACCTGTTGTTAGAAACAGATTTATATGACTGATACTGCTCCTAGGGAAATAAGTGATGAGGCTCCGTTTGTTTCAGTTTAATAAGGTTTGGTCTCATATTTGATATTCAGAAAGATTTTATTTGAAAACTGTGATTAAATTCTGTCTTAATATGGCTTCTCTGAACTTTCACAACAAAATTATTGCCTGTCTTGAGGAGGCTGGAAAAGAAAGAGTCATCAGTCGAAGTCTCAATTGGGTGCTAAAAATGTAGTTATCTTATGCACAGGGGCAAAACACCCTCAGTGTCTTTAACTCCCCATGACTTCAGGAAGAGATAACAAACACTTCTTTTATTGGTAGTCCTAGGAGAGTGTGCAGTTAGTGTTTCTTTTGAATGTCTGTTTCCTCTTCCTTTCAGGTCCCTCCCTGAATATTCTATTTCCCTTCTTTCATCCCATGCACGTTTTTCTTTTTCCTGTTGTAGTAAGCAGTGTAAATGGGATGTCCTGTATACTTTTGTATAGTAGAGTTTTAAGCCATGAGTATTTGGAGAGGAACACTGTTTTCAGTGGTTACAACACAGTGTGAAATCAGCAACACAGTCAGCTCTGATATTCCCAAAAAATGTTTGGAACATATTTGGCTCTTGTTATTCCTTCTCATCCTCTTGCCGTTAGGATGTGAGTAGATACTGCCTGTTCTCATAGTGGAAAACTGCAGCCATTCTCCAGGTGACCAAAAAGCCATTTGTTTTAAATTAAAAAAAAAAAAAATTGTAGATAGAAAACCTGGAACACATGACCTAAAATTAAAGGTCTGAATGATGTAATAAGGTTTGAATTTCATATTTCAAACTGCACACCAAATTTAGGCTAGGAATTAATGACATAACTGCCTTTAACATGAATGGGATTTTTTTTTCCTTTTTTTGTAGGCTAGAACTTAGCCCTCAGGTTCACATGATCTGCTGTTTCTTGATTGGAACTAGTTCTTGGTCTCTGGTTATCCACCAATTATGACAAACTAATTTCCACTAATGACGACTCTCAAATCGTCCTTCACAAGTTTTTAGTGTAATATCTTTTTTGGCCTTGGGCTGTCAGAACCATACACCAAACTGACTGTAAATTAGCTCTAGAGTAAAGAACAAAATATTACACAGAAATGTGACCCTGTAATAATTAACAAGGTGCCCCAGAGGGTTCCGTGTATTATGATACTCTTTTCTCTTCAGACACATTAGTGGCCCTTGTGATTCCTTGTAGATTCCAGAATTGCTCTTATGCAGATGACTTTGCAATCTGCATTAGTGGACCATCTGTCACAGACATTCCAGTAGAAGTAAAATGTATTTTGAACCTTGTGCAATTGATTGCTTAAAAAATGGATTTTAACAAGTAGCTCCTATTTCATCTTTTCATCTTGATTGTGAATTCTGATGTATTTTTGCAAAATACTCCATTTGCATTTTTTTTTAATGGTTTAGGGATTTTTGCTTATTTGTTTTTCTAGACATAATTTTTTAGCTTTTAATGCATTTATTTAATTACTTTATCAATTACTATTGAAGAAGACATGATTATTTCTCTTTATTAGTAGGAGATGATGTTCTGGTGAAAGACATTTAGGATTAGGTTCCTGTTTTTCATTGCCACAAATTCATTTCAGTGATCATGTACGCAGTGTGACTTTTGTCATTTTACTTAAGATTCAAAAAATGTGCCACATTTCTGTTTGATTTGTTTTTTAGCTTTGTGATTTCCACAAGGACTCATGAATAGACTGAACTGATTGTGCTGATATGAGAATTTTACCCATGTTAGTTTACATTTACTCATAGACTCATTTATAGAAACGTGTATGTTTGCATGCAAGCAAGACTGCAAGCTTCTGAGATATAGACCTAATTATAATTTATTTAACTAGTAACTTACTGGAATTCAGTGATCTGCATTTGACTTACCATTTTTATAAAGTCCTAGATGTACCTCAATGGACGTAAAACACATACTGGATGTATTTTTTAAACTACTTTCATTTGTTGTTTGTTTTGGGATTGGGTTTTTTTTTAGTGCTTATTTTTAGGTCCAAACTTTGGAGGTTGGCTTCTGAATGAATGCATGAAGGTCTCCTCAGGGTTTTCATCTTGTTTAAATAAATTGAATTGAATTGATTTAGTGTTCCTATTACAATTTGTTAAAACTACTCAGGCTGTTGAGGGATGTAATGTCACTGGGTTTTATTAGTATTACAAAGGGGAAAGAAAAAAAGGGGAACTGCTCAGCAGGTTGCTTTGACATTAGTTCAATCATTGTATATTATGCACAAAGTGGTCCCTTTGTTGATTCTGTTTAATTACATATTTTATATTGCTTCAGAAAACAAAACAAGTAAGCAAGGTAATTTTTACTTTCCGTACATAGTTCTTAGTTTTAAATCAAGAGTCTCCATTGAGTAATTATAATAAGCATCTTTATTATAGTAAAAAAACCCCAACTACCGTATTTCTGAGTCCACCAAGAGAAGAAATAACATGACTTTCTTACGTCCAAATGTTAAGTCATCTAGAAACTAGGAATGTGGCTCCACCTACGACATGGGAGATGGCATGCTGGAAATCAGTGATTTTGAAAATTCTTTGAAGCCAGGGTAGAAAACTAATTAAACATTGTACTGATGGCAAATTAAAAGGGCCAATGTGACTTAAGGTCTGGAAGCAGAATAATAACAAAATGCAGTAGAAGGATGGATACTACCTTTGTATGAACAGGACAACAGAGTTCTTGGAATACTAGGATCCCTTTTGGAACTCATACTTTGAGAAAAATACTATAATATTAGGATATTATAACTTATAATATTGAAAAGGTTTGAAGAGGACCCACAAATGGGGTGTTAAGATTGGAAATATAGGACTTTGAACCTCTGTCTTGAATCAGTTCAAGGAAACCCTCCTGTCTGTGTGATGCAAAGGAGTAAAATATCTGATTGCAATAAATACTGCTAAATTGAAATAAAATCATGAGTAGGTAAGTACGGACTATTGATTGTCTTTATAAGAAAAAGTTTTGTTCTGGAAAATTCCTAAGGAGTGAGATGTTCTTTGAGATCCAATTTCTTAAACCCCTTTTAATTATGTTATTGTATTGAAAATATCTAAAAGGTTTTCATAGAATAACCTTTTTAAAAGGCTCTAATTTAGACTAAATAAAATATAAAATACCTGTCTCCAGTATATTTTTGATGGCATCACTCTGATTTATTACTACAATTTCTTATCACAGCAACCATTCTTTGATAATTTGCAGAAGTGGAACAATAAATCTCCAGTATAACATCTGAAAAACTGATACATTCTATGAATTTACTTTAGCAGTGTGGGAAGGTTTGTGTGTGTTGTGGTGGTCTTAGGAATTTAGAAATCTGTAGCCAGTGGAAAAACATTTTCAGAGGAGGAATCAGGTTATGGATGGCCAGTTACGCAGGGATGGTTCCTCTCACAGCAGGCCTTGGGGTCCTGGGTGTAAAGTCTCATGACTGAATTTGAATTGCAACTCTAAAATTCAGTGCCTTCATCTCAGAGGTATTTAGATAACAAAACCTCATTAACATGCCTTCTCTTGGATTCAATATCTAAATAATGTTAAGGATCTCAGCCTAAAGATCCCTATCCAGGGTTACCTGGGAGCAAAAATGTAGAACTCCAGGCTGATGTTCTCCCCACCCGGTTGTATTTGCTCACGCCCCAGTGTGCCCCCCACCAATTCCTTTTAACAGCATGAGGAAGACTGTAAATCACTTACTGGTTGTGAGCTATTCCTGGGAAAGTACTGAAACCAAAACGGTTTAGGCATCAGAGAACACAGCCAGAAATACAAGATCTGCCAAAGTAATACTGTAGCAAGCACAGTTCCTTGTTTCAGTGTAGGCAAGTAAGTGAAAGAAGAGATGCTGTTTTACACTTTAATGAGACCATTATATCTATGCCCTCTATGCTTTAAAGCAGATATTGAAAAATTGGAAAACATTCCTGCAGGAGCCACAACAATTATTTAAGGTCAGAAAACCTGACAGGGGATGAAAGACAAGAAGCTCTACGTAGTTATTTTATTTAAAAAATCCTTACAAAACCCTGAGAAGCAATTTAATATATTTCTTGATATTCCCATGGGGAGAAAATTTCTGATAGCAAAGAGCTCTTTAATGTATCTGATAAAGATATAAGAATCTGAAGGTGAAAATATTTAGATTTTACCTGGGAACTTTGGGAAAAAGAAACAGTGGATGCATTTTCACTCCAAGTATTTAAATCTGGAGGGGTATTTTTATGTTTTGGTTTAGGTTTTGTTTGTTTAAAAAAACCGAAGTTTTAAAAGTTACAGGATTGATTATGGGCATGTTTATGTGAAACTGTGTTAGAGGACACAGGTGAGGTGATGACAGATGACAATAATCCTCCTTTCTTACCTTCCTCAAATATCATCTCAGTAGTTTGCAAGTGAATACACTATTAAGATGCAGAAATTGTGGGCTTTTCCTTTCTTTTTGAGTGCTGCTGTCCTATGAATTTATTAGCATTAAAAAAGCAGTACAATTCACCAAGGTTGAAATCCACTCCTGGCAGAAAGCCAGCAAAGAGAATGTGCTCCAGTTATAGTGTGCTTGAGACCTGTTATGACATGGCTTTATTGAAAAAATTGTGGGACTAGAATTCTTGAAGAATTATTCTCCAATGATTTCTTGTATGCTGTGCTGATACCACTGTTATATCAGAACATCTCAGAAATTCAATTAATTTACAATCTGTAGCACTCACGAGGAACTATTATTTTCCCAGACAGAGCTGAGTGAGATTAAAAAGTTTTCCCAAGGTCATGCTCAAAGTTACTACTGAGATAGGCACTAACTAGAGCCAAAAGAAAATCAAATTTTTATTCTATTAATTTAAACTCTTCTTTGTGGAATATAGAACAAAAGCAATTGAGAATTCTTATGAAAATTTATTACAAATTTGTATGTGGATAAAAGAATTATGGTTTGTTATTTTTCCTTGAGCTAGAGTTTTTGAACTTGTTTTGTACATAAAAAAACCCAAACAAATGACAAGTCCTATTCAAAAACTGGTTGAAGTTTTGCCGTTATAAAAGAAATGTTTGGTTTTCGTTTTTTGGGGTTTTTTGAGGTTTTTAAACTGAGTTTGTGCAAAATCATCAAATCTGCAAATATTCCTGTTAAAAAGAAATAGCAATTTTTTTTCAACCTGTTTTTGAAACTCTTCCAATGAAACAGTTCTATTTACTGGTTTCGCAGTCCTGTTCCTTAACTGAAAGTTCATTCTTATTTTTTTAGGACACAGTAAGAGATATATAGTTTTAAAATAAATAAAAAGTGAATGATTTAAAAAGAGGGACTTGGCAAACTTTGATTCATGGTCCATTTTATAGCCCTTGTAACTATTACATTTTTATTTTTACAATGTAAATTCTAAATACATTGTAGTTGTAATGATAGAAAATGCTACTGCTTCAGTATAGAAGTTTTGCAATTAATTTTGATTCAGGTAATCAAAAATACATTCTGTATTATGGAAGAATAGGATCTTGATACACTTAGGTAAAGTAGAGGTTAATTGGGTTGCCATGAGGTTGCTTTTAGGTTGCCACTTTCCTATCAGTGTAAGAGGTTTCTATTCAATGACATCTTCAGGTGTATTTTGTTTATTGTTAGAGAGATACATAAATGCCATGTCATTATTTCAGTCCAGCCCTCTGGGGTTTTATAACTTTTTTGACAGAAAAATCAAACAATGTTTAAGGTGACAACAGGGGACTGTCAGAACCTTAAAGAATTCTGACAATATCAATCATAAAAATCATTTGACTTCTAAGATAATGAAATGCTTGAAGATGGAAAAGAAAAGAATGGAATGGAATTCTTTGCATCTCCTTGTGCTCAAATTTCTTTTTTGGATTTGAAGTGTAATTCTATGACAAACAAGGCACAAGACCTGGTGAAGTTTTGCCCTATTTTGACTCAGTTCTGAGAGACTGAGAAGAGGCAATTTTGATTTTATTTGAGTACAACTTTTATAAGAATTATTCACAGATTAGTTCAAGATGTTTACAGACTTTGCAGGTTTTTCTTGTTCTCTTGAAATACTTTATTTTTTTTCCCCTGCCAGTTCACACTCTTACCAGTACAAATCAAGAGTGTTTGACAATCACATCTGGAATTTGGAATACATTTACATTATGTAGTTAAAAATAGTTACAATATATTCTAATTTCACATATAACAATGGATATCTATGAAGCATCAAGAAACCATGAAAGATGAAAATAACAATAAATACTAGGAAAAGTGATATTTAAATATCTGATGTTTTTATAAAGAACTTAATTACATACTCACCTTGAAAGCTGATGTATTTTTAGGCTTGTTTTGCAACTTTGCTGCTTTGATTTGCAATAGATTGAGATTTCTTTTTGTAGCTCTGCATCTGCACTTAGAGACTGAGTGTGAAGGTAGGCATGGAAAGTAACATTTTTCATACATTTTAAATTGCTTTTCTGCAACAAAATGTTGTCTGGCAAAGTTCCAGAAAATACAATAGTACTTGACAAGGAGACTGAGAATTTTCTCATTCCTTAATACGTGCACACTTCTGTCTACCTGAATTTCATCATTACTCTCAAAAATAAAGCTGAGGCTCCTATTCCCTTTCTGTTGCAATCACAAGGAAGGAGGGGAGAGTCTTTTTGGTTTAAGCCCCAAGTAACACAGAACTTAAGGGAAGCTGCAACCTAAATGAAACTTTGGCCTGTGAAATAAACCTTTGAATTCGAAAGCAATAGGTGACTGAAATAATTACAAGAAATATGGGTATTTCCATGGTTTATCACTCAGTGCCAGTATGTGTGTTACAGGCTTACCACTGCATACTTGCATAGTAGAAATATTCAGCTGAACTGGATGAAGGTTACTCTTTGTCTCACAAAAATGTTTTGATGTTCAAGGAAGAAAAAGAATACAAAAATAGACACCTACAAATTCATAGGACTATGAAAGCAGAAAAAAATCCCCAAAAACCCAAAAGGTGCTGAGCCAACTGTCCGCCCTCTATCACTTCTAAGAACTGCAGCTTGAAAGGACAAGAGGCAGCAATTGCAAACTACAAGGGAAATTCCACTTGAATATAAGAAAAAAAAATTCACAATGTTTAAGATCTGGAGTGTTGCCAAGAGAGACTGAGAAAACACCATCCTTGGAGATATATAAAATTTACCAGGTAGATATTCAACCATACACATTATGTGGTTATTTATTCTCTGCTTTTAATCACCCTCTACCACCCTTTGGTCAACTGCCAAATAATTCAATAGAATAAGTACTCGAAGTAGTAACTACTGAAAAGTTCTTTATTTTCTTGAAATAATTCCATGGAATTTACTAGTACAGATAGCTAATTTTCTAAATTACATTAAAACCAAATGCTTGAAATAGAGAGCTTAGAAAATAAATTGTCAGGAAAGGTTTCCTTTCACATAAAAATGAATTAAGAGGGGTATAACTTCATATTCAAATACAGCATATTGTAGTTAGTTTACTCTATCGTTCTCAAGGGAAAGAAGGTAAAGCACTAAAGTAGTATTTCAGGTGGAATTCAATTCTTTATGATGAACGTGGTTATTCGGTAGCTGACATGTAATGGCCAATATTTTGCACAAGCCTAGCCTGCATGCCTGATGTTATTAAACAATGCTGTGTTGCTTATTAAAATTAATTTACTCATTCAGTGCATTGAAGTATTGATCTGGTTTTTTAGGAAATCGCAGTGGAGTTTTACTATGAACCATGTAACATAAAATCATAACTGAGATTTCCCTGCATACATTTCTTAATCCCAACAGGCTTAGTGAGTAAAAGAGTCTGATGAAATACCCACAGTAGACTTTCAGCTGGTTTACAGTGCACTGACCTACACACTTGTCTAGGGCTTCTATACATACCAGTGTCACAGGCTCCAGATGTCCAATAATGATACTAAATCTGTAAGAATATTACTCAATTAATATTTGTAAAAATATTTCAGGAGAGTTTTAAAATATTAATTTGTCAATTTTTCTATTTCATCCACATTCTTATATAGTTAAGAGGAACTTGATAAAGCTAGTCAGAACAGAAACTATAATTATACCAAAACAGCAATTCTTCAGGTTATTGTAATTTAAAACCAGATTGGTTTCCTAATTTGACTGACTGGTCCCTAGACTCTCTTGCATGATAGAGCATATCTAGACAGTTTATCTTATTTTGATGAATGGGATAACCTGTTGGAACAATTAGTTTTACAACACAGCTGTAAAGAAAGTGTTCTCTTACTTGATATTCAGAAAATATTCAAAGCACTGTGTTGAGAGTAGATGGAAAGTTAAGGCAGAAAGGTTGACAAGGCTTATGTAAGGCTCAAATTGAATACTAAACAGTGAGGAGGAATTGGAAGAATCACAAAATCTTTTCCTCTATTTCCAAATTTATTTCATTACTCCCTTTAAACTGCCAGTTTTAAATTTTAGCATTCCACACATTCCTATGTACTGCTACAAGGCCTTGAAAATGAGGATTGTTAAACAAATTTTTAAGGGATTTTTAAAATGTTGACAGTTCGGTTAAAATTTACATAGCTACTCTTCTATTTCAGTGGTAAAGGATGAATCTGACTACAATGGTGGGGCAGGAAATTATTGAGAAATAATTGTTTAAAAGCACAACTATTACTTCCGTAAAACTCACTAATATTACAGGGAAAATGGTTCATATCCCATGTTCTGTCCTCAAGCAAATACAAGCTCAGCATGGATTTACTCAGCTGGATTTATTTACACTGCACTCTAAATGATGGGGGGTTTCCTTCAAGAATTACAGAAAACTTATGTGTTAAAAGAAGTTTTAAAAACTCTTTAGCAATGCTCTTAGAATAGTACATATACAGAAACTCAAAGAGATTATAAATCGTGATTAAATCAAGACTTACAAATCAAGGATTCTATCAGTGTATCTTTTTGGTATTAAGGATAATAGCGGAAATAATACAGATCTTGTGATGAGATATTTATTGAAATTAATCATTTTAATTATTCATAATAGTTTAATGCTCGAATTAAATTAATTAATTGCATCTATCATACTTTGATGTGGGAATCTTTGTGCAGCTGATAAGTGATTATATTAAAATTATATAGAAATAGAATTCTAATGTTTTAAATATCAAGTTCTCAGTCTATTTCTCCAGGTCCCCTAAAATAATTTGATAATATCCATAGCTTGGATGCTGTAATTACAAAAAAACCCAAACAACTAAACCTTATGACTTTGTACTTCTGTAACTGAGGTTCCTTAGGATATCTTAGAGCCTTATTACTAAAATTTTTACTGTAAATTTGAGAAGAGTGGAGCTCATAACTTTGTTCTTTTTACCTTTTCATTCTTAGCCTGTTCTAGAATACCCATCATTGCAATGTGAAGAATCAATGTTGGTTTTTAGGATGTTATCAGTTCAGAGTGCATTTCTGCTTGAAAAAAAGATGAGCCAGATTCTGACTTCAGAAAAGTAAGCTTGCTACAGACAACTTCATTGTGTTTGGTCCCCTCTAATTTGCTGTTCTTCATGTGTAAAGGAATAGGTAGCAACTTAGCATGTAAAATTGCATTTATCTTCACAGCAATGCCAGAACCTGACTAATCTTGTCCCTTTAAATATACAGTTTTAGGGGTGCAGTCCAGCAACTACAGATATCAGATATCAAGAAATTTCTACCAAACCCAGCGAGTGCTGTAGCACTGCTAAATAAGAGGTGATTCATGTAACAAAATACAGATTTTAAAGAAAGAATTTCTACGTAAATTGCAACCTTAAATGAGTTCCACAACTACCAAAAAATTTCAGAAATCTTTACAACAGTTATTGGAGCTGATGAAAATCTTGGGCTGTTCACAGAACCACAGGATGGATCAGGTTGGGAGGGGTCTGGTCCAACCTCCCAGCTCATGCAGGCTCCCCTTAGGGCACAAGGCACAGGATCCCATGCAGGCATTTCTGGAACATGTTCCTCATTTGATCCGTAGATTCTTACCTTCTTCTGTAAAGCATGCTCTTCCTGTCTGCTTGAGCTGACAAAGTTTCACTATCATAAATACAGAGAGAAAAAGAGCAGGGATTATTTCTAAATCCCAAGAGGGGCCTTTCTCCTTTTTCCCCCTCAGTTATGCTGTTTTGGATTTATATATCTGTGATCCAAGAAGTCAAATACTTGACTGTGCTTACAATGCAGAGGGAAATTCTCACCAGCATGTTGATGTGAATTTTCTGATTGTACTTCAGAAGATGTTTAGCAGATCTAAGAATAAATCTCATACATATTCTAGGGTTCTTGAAATAGAATTTTAATGTATAGCTTAAGTAAAGATCAAGTGATATTTATTACATGTTAGATTTATTTTGTAGAAGTCAGTCATAAATTTCTGTTTGGAGGAAAATTACTTAGAAATGTAAATGGAGTAGTCTTAGAAGAAAGTATCAGAACCCATTCCTCATTTAAAGATTGAATGGGATTCTTGTTTAATTTTGTAAATGCACCATGCTTTATTAAACACAGTTAAATCCTGTTGCCATAGCAATCCATTCTCCACAGAATAAAACTCCTATACTTTCCTGTTGTATCCCTTTATTTAGAGCTAGTTTCCACCATTCTGATGCATTTCAGTTTGTATAAACACTAAAAGGAAAAAGCGTTTAGTAAACAAATTCTCAGGTTACTGTTCCTGATGACATAATGACACAGCACAGCAAAGTTTGCCTTCATGGTTTTTTGGGAATGTAGGGATGGAAATAGGAGACTTTGTTTTCGATTTGTTTTTTCTTTGTAGAGTGAAAATCAGTTTAAGAAATTAAGGATAAGAATTCAAGATTAAAATACCTGGAGGAAATGTGGATTGTAAAAAATCTCTATGCTTTCAAATGAGATATGGAAAGATGTCTGGGCAAATTTCTGAACTTCAATTGACTTTGGTTACCCCCAAATTACAGAAATCTTGTAGATGCACATTGAAATGCTGCCTTTATATATTTTTAAAGAGGTAGTATAAAAGAAAGCAACTTGATTTGTTTTCATGAATCTGTTATCACACCCACCACGAGATCACAACAGCCCTTATCTAAGTTTTTTAAATGCAAACCTACATATGCATATATAATACCACCTTATTATTTTCAGATAATAAATTTATGTTTTTTAGTTTCTACATATAAGGAAACCGAGCAGGATCACAGTTAAATAACTTGTATGTCTTGCAATAAAGCTGTGTATGTTAATGGGTTACTCTTATGGTTTAAGTAGCACTGAGTGCTGCATTATGAAATGTCTTCTGGTTGAGAAATGCTTGTCTCTGAGGAGTGGCATGGCTTTTGTGTGGGTAGATTTTGTACTTGGTTGTTTCTTTGCTAAATATAAGTCAGAAACCATAGGCTAATTTATCCTCCTGAAATTAATTTCTTTCAGCCTCACTAGCCGTGCCATGGAAATTTTTTGTGTGCTATTGAAGATGTTCTGCTTCCTCAACACCTGCTGGTCTAAATTACTTAGAGACACTGGGAGTATACTTACTTTCACAGGTATTTCTAGCAACTAATTGCCTGTGAAAATTCATTTGGTTATTTTCAACTTGAAATGACAGGAAGTGTTAGGAGAGCTGTAGGTGAGGTATATTCCCAGCTCACCCACCTCTAATTTTTAATTCTATTGATTGAGTTTTAGCATATAGACTGTATTGCTGCTCCACTGACTACAGTATCAATAATTAAATAGTTCAAATTTTATTTCTATATTAAATTAATTCTATGCTACATTGTATGTAATACTTATGGAATGGTATTCCATTTTAGAGCAGGAAAAATTATGCTCGTAAATTGGAAGAAATGGCATGTGCTATTCTGGACTTCCCTCATTATCCCTTTGTGCAATCAAAGTCATAGTCTTGACTGTCAGAGTTCAATAGAACTGTTACTTTCCTGCCCTCCCCCCTCAAAGTCCTGTAGGTTTCAAATATTTTGTGGCCATATGTTCCATGTCTTCAGATTTCACCCAACAACTGTTGAAAAATCAGCTTGTTAGCCAAGGATCCAGAGTACTACTGCAAAGAAAAGCCTCAAAATTGGATTAGTTTGCCATTCATGATTCAAATGCTTCCCAATACAGCATTTTAAAGAAACATTTGAGTTAGTAGAAGTTGGAGACTGCGAAATCACCAGTATTCCCTGTTGGGTGGCAACCCCACTTGCCTCCATGATTTATGAATTTATGCTATAAGATGTTGCATGTCTTTAGCATTTATTTGTCCATGAATATACAGATAGGCATAAATTGTCTATTTTCTACTAAGTATTCTTTCCCAATTTCATCTGTGAATTAAACCAGGTATTTTAAAATGATAGCCTGGTTTAAATAATACAGCAAAGACTTATTTTTGTATGGTGTATCTTCTGTCTGAATTTTCATTCTAAAGGTGTGATGATTGCCTGAGTTTCGTTCCAAATCACCTACCTGCTATTCATAGTACAATGCCTAAGTAGATTTCTGTTGTTGCATTGCCTCAACATTTTGGAGGAAGAACTTTTGCCATAAAAATAGAGGCTTTCACTCTTTTAAAAGTAATCTGTAGGCAATTGTTATTACTTTGTCATCCTTTTTCACCCAGTAATTTTGGCTAAACTCTATAGCCTTTATTCATCTATTGAAGAAAATAAGTAAACCATATCCACAGTTTTAAAATCATATGAAAGTTCTCTCCGAAATGAATTGTTCGTTGTGGCTACATATTTTCTTCATGACAGAATGTATAATGTGTGCTACATCCAGGTGTCTGGGGTAATGCTGGAACTGCTGCTTTCAGCAGCACTTCACTGCAAATGCAGACACCCATTACAGCTCATACTCCTGGTTTAGGTAAGTTCAGGGTCTGTTTTCCCACTACTTTCTGTGGGAACCTACCCTACATAAAAGGGTCAGGAAGCAGCTGTGGCACACTCTGGGCACTTTTCCTGGAATGGTTGGCACGTTAGGTCTGTTGGTCTTTTCTGACCTAAATTCTTATAGAATCCCTTGTTCTTCACATCCCTTTCTGAGTCCCATTTTATCTTTGCCTTATCTTTCCTAAACCTTTCCCTACAGATCTGAACCATATCCCAGTATTGCTCTCAAGGCCACATGTCCCTGCTTCCACTGGCTGTACACTCCTTTTTAATTCCCCAGTCTGAGGAACAGGTCCATGCTCATGCAGAATCCATGTATTCAGAGAGAAAAAATGGTGAAGAAAGCAGAGCAATGAAAGAGACATTGTGTCATTGCCCTGTTTGTTCTGGATTCCACACGGACTGTGGGTCAGTCAAAGTCAGCAATTTGATTCTTAAAAACAAAGATTTTGTGATGGTTCTGACTAAAATCTCAAGACCAGAACATCCAGTTCATTAATTAACATTCCCACTTAGATATTTCCCTCCCTTTTCCTTCTCTTAGATAAGTTTGTTTGTGAATTTTGCTTGAAATATTTTCTGTCTTTTCCTTTGAGTTGCAAAATACATACATAATTAACAATATCTTCAGTTTTATATTTTTCCATCTTTTCTTTTTACCTTATCTAACTCTTTATGTACATTGCCTGAAAATGGATTTTTGGATGCTTTTCAGCACTCAAAGGTCTCATATTATCTGTCAGTTAATGTGTCTGATTTCTCTATTGATCTACTATCTTTTTTGTCTGCCTTTCTTTTTTAAACTATCTCAAAGAATATCTATCCCTTTCTGTTACTGGTTAGACAACAATGAGGAAATTGTTCTCCAAATAAGCACAATTGATGCCATTTTTTGGTTGTAATTACTTATTTGATCTGTCAGTCATCCCACCAATTTCAAACACAGAAAGAAAAGTTGGACTAGAGAAAAATAGAATGAGGGTGAGTACTCTTTAGCCTTCTACACAAGGCTATAAATACAAAGAGATTTCTGACTGTAACTTCTGTCATATTTTTGAATAATGCACTTTAAACACAATGGTTTTATGCATGATTTAGCAACTGAACAAAATAAAAGGCAGATTTGGTATATTAAAATGTTTAAAAGGCAAAAATATCATTTTATGCAAAGAACGAGCAAGTCTATAAGGCAAAAGTTACACATATTTTAAACGAGGGAAATACGTAAAGGCAAAATAGAAATTTCTGGTCTCTCAAATTAAGCAGATATCATATTACAAACATTTTCTTGGTCATTTTCCTGGAGTAATTCCATGTTTTGCACTTAATTAAGTGCAGGTATAGTTTTCATATAGCTTTCCATTTTCTATAGACGATAAGCTGAATGGGATTGCAATAAAAGTAACAGAAACAGCTGTGTCAAAGCTCCAGTTCTGAAGGAAAAACAACTCTGCATCAAAAAACAATGAGTCTGAAGACAACTGTCTCCACATATTTGAGCAAGTACAGAAAAAACCCTTCCAATTCAGGTGTGTCTGCACACCAACAAGTGTCAGTCAAAGAAGATGGGTAACACTAAAAGCGATAGAGGACAAAGGAAATAATTCTACTTTAAATAACTGGAGCAATCATTATGACATGCCCACCATGACACTGTGTAACGCTTACCATTCTTGTTCCCAGTTTTCTTCCCTGTCATTTTGCTACCCTGTGTCATACCTAAAGTTACACTGTAGGTTCCTTGGAGGCAAATCCTCTGTCTTAATTTATTTTGCAAACTGCCAGCAGTCTTGGAGTGAAGAATAATAATATTCTGGATCTCATTAGCTTGCAGATATATTTTGATACAAGTAACAGTATGCGATTAGTTTGCTAACAAGGCAAGTCAAAATCGGAGTTTTTTCCCCATTATTTCCTGTTACCTTCTCCTCTCTCTGTGCAAACCTGTGTGCACATGGACTTTCATGCAAATACTTCTTTGTTAAACCTCAGTCCTGTGTATTTGTTAAAACAGGATGGTTTCAGGGTATAACTGGACAGTATTTATTTATTTTTTTTATTTCAGTGTGGCTTATGCTTAAAAGAAAATACAGGTGCTCAGTGTCTCAAAGGATGTTCTCAGAAATTCAACCTGTTTATGCTTAACTCAGGCAAAACTTGATGAAATCAGAGCAGCTCCAGCCTGTAAGTCCATGAATGTCTGCTGTTTGTAACATATTCGATCTCAGCTGATGTGGGAATTTACCTTGTGTGGTGCAGGGTTTCTTCATCTCTCATTGGCTTCTGTGAGAGTTGAAAGGTGCTCAGCAGATGTTGGCATGTAGAAGTAAAAATTTAAATGCCCAAATCACCGAGTATCTGAATATTAACACTGAGTGATAGTAGGTGTAATACCTGCCTAACAGTGGGATGGCCTCAAAATGGGCAGTTGTAGTTTGTCTTCCCTCTCCCCTCAATTTAGTGGTCTCATGGAAAACAAGTGTTTTGGGGGCCTTTGTAGTAGTCTTTTATTATACTGAAATTACAGATTAACTCCATATGTGATCACAAATTAAATAGACTGGATCTGAACATTAAATGGAGGATGGAAAAAGTGGAAACTAATCCATAGCATCCTCTTATTAGGTGCTTTTCAATATATTTTGAAGCTGCACCCAGTGATAGAAGAGATCTATGTTCTAATTTTTTATTTACTTAACTGCATATGGAAAGGTTACTTTAGTTAGAAATTACCAGCATGATAATGTTCTGACAGTTTTGTAAAATCATTGTTAGACATTAGATTGGTTCATACGTATCTGGAAATTTCTTTTGCTGGTATTTCCCTAGAGATTCTGGGCAATTCTAGATTTTCAAAAATTTGAAATACATAAGTCACAGCCTTGAGACTTTTTGTAATCAGTTTACTCTCATCTACAAATGGCTTATTTTCTTCCTAGGAGCATTGGTCTTTAAAAAGGAAATTTAATTCTTTGTGTGACAAAAGGGTTAGTGCACTTTCTTCCTTTATATTTAGATACACCCCAGTACTAGTGGAATATGTTCTACTACAATAAATGGAAAATATACTGTTTCGTGACCTAATTAACACAAATCAAATTGCATTCTGCAGTACACTAACTCTTTTATATGACTGTATTACCTACATCTTCCACTTTGAAGACAGTCATACAGGTAAATGAAATCCAAAATTGGAAGGAATAATTATTATTGATACTCATTGGACTCAGTGACTGCTAAATGGTTTTCAAGCCTAGATTTAGCAGCAAATTTAATGTATACATGCAAAAGTTATTTGTCACACTTGTTAGTCACCAAAATTCTCTTGGTGACCATCAGAGCAATGGAGGAGCTGCCAGAAGGTTCAGTGCCTCCATCTTAAATACCCAAACAGGGATCATAGGCAACAAGTTCAGTCAAACTGTTTCAAGATGACTGCATTAGGTGAAAGAAATGCCCTTCCTTTGTTAATCTATGTTTGTTTAAAATCAGAAAAAAAAGTCTTGAAGATTGACTTCAATGGAACAAGAACTGTGTCCAGTGAGCTAGATCACTGAGCTGGGTTTTAAAATTTGTTTTAATTAGTTATTAACTAATTCCCACTCTCTGACTGTAGAACTCTGTAGTTAGTAGAAGTTTGTCATTAGGAACTTCATCAAAGGCTTTATAAAAATATAAATCAGTAATGTCATCTGCTGTTAAAATTTGTAAGTTCCACTATAATATCCACAAAGCTAGTTGGGTAGAATTTTCCCTGTGCTGTACTATGCTAGTTATCCCTTATTAAATTATTGCTATCCCTCAGAGGCATGCTCTGAAATACCTCCTACCTACTTATTTTTTCAATGCTATTTCTCATTGCTAATTACCTGGAAAGATGTAGGTGATACCTGACCCAAATTTTTAAGAGCAAAAATAGTGTTTTCCAATCTTTAAAAAAAAAGCTTGTGCCTTTCTTCTGATTAACACGAGATTTTTATGTTCCATATGATGAGACAGCCTTAAAACACACATGAACCATAGATTGTATCATCTCAGACTCTTCATGGTTCAAACTGGAAAGCAAAGAAAAAGAAAAGAAGGAGCAAAGAATGAATTTTGAAAGTCAACTGCTTGCATTTTTGCCTACAGTTTATCCAGGGTCTGAAAGATCTCAAAGAACTCAGAGTAGCTAATAAGACAGTTTGCATGGTTGTGGATTGCTGAAGTGCAGTATAATCTGCTTTGTACTCCTCAGACCAAGTTCACCCAGCAAAGTTCCTCACATGCCAAACAAGTAAACAGGTAATGGTAAGTCCAGTACTCTGAGAGGAACATCCTCTTCCTCTAGTTATTGCTGTAAGCACAATTTTTTTCTGTTTGCAAAGAGGTTAGAGAGTGTAATGAAATTTGGCTCCAAAAATACATGGCACAAATAGACTTTTGCCCCACGAATGAAAGTCTCTATATCCAGAGCTGCAATGCAAACACTTTGTCAGAAGATGAGGAGTTCACAATTCTCCACCCCCTGTCAGGAGGAATCACAGAACTTTTGGAAGGGACCTTAGAGATCATCAAGTTCCAGTGTCCCTGGCATGGGCAGGGGCATTCCACTAGCCCAGGTTGTACAAAGCCCTGTCCAACCCAGCCTGGAGCACTGCCAGAGGTGGGGCACCCACAGCTTCTCTGGGCAGCCTGTGCCAGTGCCTCACCATCCTCACAGTAAAACATTTCTTCCTTAGATATAACTTCAATCTCCCCGTCTCAGTTCAAAGCCGTTTCCCCTTGCCCCATCACTGCACACCACAGTTTTTCTCCAGCTCTTCTGTAGAGCTCCTTAAGGTACTGGAAGGTGCTCCAAGGTCTCCCTGCAGCCTGCCCTTTCCCTGGCTGAACACACCCAGCTCTCTCAGGCTGTTCTCACAGTACAGTACTCCAGCCCTCTGAACATCTTTGTGGCCTCCTCTGGGCTCACTGGGAAGAATACTGGCAGTATGAAAATTACAATTTTCTAATTCAGTAACTTCTTGTTTCTAGTACTTTGCCTTCAGAGTTCTGCAGAAAATTCATTAAGTGCTCTAAGCAATGATGATCAAGAAAGTTATGTAGAAAAAAAGAACTCATAGTTTACATCTTGCAAGTCTTAAATGGCTTGGTGTAGAGTGCCAGGGAGTAGTGGTTTGTTGTTTTAGAAAATAATGCTTCTTTCCAGAGAAAAGAAATAAGTGGTGACCAAGTACTCTTCAAAGATCGGCTGTGTGATCAAGGACAAGAGATTGAAAAGAGAACTTTAAGAGTGTAAAATGTTGCTCTGTGCTGTTATTAATGAAAAGCAGTCTTTAAAAAACAGTCTTTAAGTAATATTTCATGTTTGTAAAAATTTTTTAAAATTATGTCACTACTTTAAAATGATAAAATTTATAAACTGATGCAACATCAGCTCTGGTAATAAAGCTACTTATTTTATTCTCAATATTTAAAATATTACTTTTTATAAAGTATTTTCAATTTATTCATTAATTTGAGAATAGATCCCTTCATTTTATATTTTTGATTTCCTACACTTTTAATCTTTATCCTTCTTCTGGATGATTTATTCCATAGTTGGCCAAAACACTCAGGAAAAAAACACTGTCTTATCATAAAAGGGGACTTTCTATTTCATGAAGGAGATGAAACTGCTTTCTCTCACCTTCACTGGAGAGATTTGCAGAGAATATTCCTAAAGAAATTGTGTTTGTATAATCTGATTTGAACAGAAGTTACCCCAGAAACACTCTATTTTCCTTTCACTATCACTCAGTTTAGATCACTTATAGAGGGTTTCATATATGGTGTTAGGGGGGTTTGGAGGTCAATCATTATCACTAAAAAGACTTTGAAACTTTGACAGGTGTCTTTGCCAATACCTGCATTGCTTTGCTCTGCACCCCCTGTGAATTGTGGGCTGGCCAGGGGACAGGGGTCCTGCAATGGGAAGAAGTTAAGCCACACCCAATAGAGAGACCCAGTGCTTACACATCCTTCTTACTCTCATCAGCCTTATCAGTGCTGTATTGGCATTCTGAAATTGTGGTCACCCAGAGGTTGCTTGAATTGAATCATGAGATAATAGAAACTAACCCAAGATCAGAAAGGACAAACAGGTTCAAGGTTTTGAGCTGAGCCATCTGGTCTCAGGGCTGTAACTGATTTATTAGAAAACTCATTTTTGCCTGGGTAGAACCAAAGGCTGGTTGCAGGGCATGTAAACACCATATTGTTTAATTTATGACATGGCAACTTATTAGTTTTTGGCAGATTTAGTAAGGTCTCTAAGTAAATAAATAAATAAATACCTCTGATTAGTCAAGGGATTGAAAAAAGAAAGAAAAACATCACAGATTGCACTGAGTTTTCCTTTATTCATTTCCTGGCATCATTTAGTTCAGTGCAGGAGAGAAATGAATTTTCTGAGAAGAATTAAAATGGTCTAGATGACAAAATCAGGATGTAGGCCTCAAACAATAAAGGGAGGTCATTTGGGGAAATGCCCAAGGTTGCCATTTTTTCCCAGCTGAGTGAGAGATTCCTTGATGCACATTTTTTTTTGGAGTTAACTGTTGAAAAAAAATCAGTGTAATATTTATTTACACAGTCATGTTTAGTGGTAGGAATACTTATAAGTGGTGCTACCCTATTGTTACTTTAATATGCTTTACAAGAATTACATGAGTTGGCATGTCCTAAACAAATGTATATACTCTTCTTAGAAAAAATCCAAATGCTACAAGTTAAATACATTAACAGAGCATTTAACAAAAAGATAACTCATGCTGTATCATTTATTTCTGAGTTACAAATGACCTCATAACTCACGAGAGATTGAGCAAAACAGAACTGGAAGTGACTTAGGAAAAATTACCAGTAGAAATAAATAGCATATACAGAGTCAGTCTGCTCTACAGGTTCTCTTTATGGAACACCAATTTTCCTTGATGGACTGTAATATTTTATATTAAGTGCTGAAGCATCATTAGTGCCTTGGTTGAAGAGTGGTATTGACAGTGGTTTCAAAGTAAGAAATAAGCAGGCATGTGAAGGTAAGCAAAGGGTTGTGTTGCACTTTTTTACCCTTTCTCCTGAAACTATTATTACTAACACAAGCAAAGATAGATAAGAAGGAGGAGAAAACAGATTATTTGTAATTCTTGGTAAATGCCTTATCAAACAGAATAGAAGTCCTGTTTCCCAGATTTTTCAGACAGCCCTCCATCAAATAAAAAGGAAATGGTGGAGCCAGAGAAGTTGGCAATGAGTTTAGAAGAGTTTTTTCATCCTGCTGGCTGTAGAATTTGCAAGGAAAGATAATAAAATGCCAGGCTCATTGTAGAGAGCTGAATTTGTGTAATCTCCTATTCCTAACATGTTTTAAGAACACCAAAGAATTTCCAAATGAGGAGTTCACTCTGTCTTAACACAAGGTAAATGAAGACAGCTCACTTGAAATATGGATCATCCTATAAAGAAACTTATTTTTGTGTCTTGATGTGTGTTATGTAGGAACTGTAGACAATTGTGCTTCAGAATCACAAGAGATGCAGCAGAAGTGCAGCTCAAACTGGACTTCAGTACAACACTCTGTGGAAATTGCTGCTGCTAACTATGCACATGGGGTGAGTGAATGTGGGTAGAGGTTAACTTTACTTTGACCAGTGCAAGAATTAGGGGTGTGGATTGCTAAAAATAGAAGGGTTAAAAAAGAGGGAAAATTTCTTAAAGCTGGAGAAAGTTGACTTTTAGAGAGGCATGACAAAAATGAACTTGTTCTGTATCGCTTCCCAAAGAAGAAGTGACTTAATTATGATTTAGAAGTATGAAAATAAATGCTAAATATTAAGAGACTATTTAAGCCAGCAGAAAAAAAACAACTTCTTGGCTGGAAGCTGAAACCAAACAAATTCAAATGAGAAATAAGTCACAATTTTGCTGCAGCAATAGTATTTAACCTTCAGAGCAAAAAGCCAAGGGCAATGTGACTCTCCATCTCTCTGCCTTCAAATCAAGAGTAGATGTTTTTCTGCAAGATATTTAACATAAACTACTAAGATGAGTAGAACTGAAAAAGAAATCTAATGACCTATGACACACAGGGTCAGAATAGATGATCTAATGGATCCTGCCTGCCTTGAACTGTATGAAAAAGTTAACGGAGCTGAACCATTTTACAGAGATGAAGAATCTGTCTTTCATGTCCATTATTCAGCACATTTTTTCCTATTTTTTTTCCACTGGTCTGTGTAAGTAGATTGTAGAAATGGTTTTCCTTTGAAGATTTTATTCCATGTATTACTGTACTGAAACACAGACAACTATCAACTGCTCGCATTGAATTTATTTTTCAAGAACATTTCTATTTTCTGAAAGTATTAATGCCATCCTCATCGCTATCTAATGCCAAACAAAGATGCTCGGCAGCAGGGTCTTTGCTCTCAACATGTTTTTGTGTCTCTAATTAATTCAGATCTAATCATTCACTACATCTTCATTCCCATATTTCTCCTCCTCTGTGTCTCTGAGGTTTTTGGTAATTAGAGGGTTGGAATTATGAATTCACATAGTCTTGTGGGGTTTTTTTTACCTTCTTTTTCTTGCCTCATATTTAAGCAGAATTTTATTCTCACCTCTCTTCTTGCCCTGGAGGTCTCTACAACATCCCTAGTGCTGTCCTTATTCTTTTTCCTACCTAGTAGCTTAATCCCAGACTGCTTCATTATATTTCTCCGAGGCTCACTATAGCAATTTTTCAGATCTGATTTTTCTCCTGATACACACAGCTCTACTTTCCCCCCAGTCTCTTTCATGTTTTTGCCTTCCAGAAAGTCTGGAAGCCCTGTGTTTAGAATTAATATTCTTTCCTGGGAATAAATCATGTTTCTCATGTAAGTACTACACTGCCATGCATTTGATTACCAGATGTTCATATTTTGAATATCATATTTTGGTAATGGCATCTCCAGAAACAGTATCCTGGTTACACACTGGATGTAGAGGCCCCCCATGAATATTTTATAACTCTGCTCGTGGAAGATTATACTAAAATGTCTTTTATAAATTCGTTACATGGTGAATCAGTTGTCCCATGGTCAAGGAAGTCCTTTTTAAGTTTTATTGTTGGTTCTATTAGTTCTAAGTTTCAAGTCTCAATGCTACAGCATAAGTACTTATGCACTCTTTGGTTCTTGTGATAACATATCTAAAAAGGGGGACTTGCTGTCACTGTTCTGGTCAGGATCTGAACTTTATGAAGAGCAGTGGGAATTCTAGTTATAAGTAGTTTAATTTTCCATAAGTGGTTGAAATAGTGAGTCCTTTTAATTCAGTATCATAACTTTAATAGCAGGCAGTGTCAGAAGTTTGATTGGAGAGTGAAACTGTTGTTTAAAAAGGATTTTTTTAAAAATAAGTCCAGCATGACTTACTTTTTGATGTGAAGCATATCGACTATTTACAAATTCATATTTCTCTTTTTGATTTTTGGGTCATTCTCTAACTTCTCCTGATGCCTTTTAGAAAAGGATATTCCATTAATTGGGTTAATCTGTAAATTTATGTAGAAGGTATGAACTGACATGTATATCCCAAACCCAAGTATATTAAAATTATTTCCAGTCTCCAGCAGTTTAGCAGGTATGCCTCTCTCCCAGCATCTAATTATTCTAAATGACATGAGGATATTTTTACTGTTTTTTTCTTACTGAAAAACTCAATTATTTAAAATTGTAGCCGATTTAATTCTACTTATTCTCTTCTCTACAGCTGAATACTCTCAAAGCCTTGGTTCTCTGAGGTTTTAGATTATATGTACTTCTAACATTTCTATCAATTGGCAAACATTTCTAAATGTGTATTAGGGATGAAAAATTTAGTAGCTAAGACTTTCAGGGAGTAAAACCTTTAACATCATGGTACCTTGGGTCTGGGGTAGAATTTGGACCAGCAGACAGCAAGAAATAACATTTCTAAGAAATCATTTATTCTGGTCCTTCTTTTAGAATGTTTGGACTTGAAGGAAATTTTAGCTTGTAAACTGACTGTCAAGTAGAAAGTAAACTGTAGATAAACTTTAGATGTGAGCTGGAGCCACTGTGGTTTCCTTTTAATGGCTAACACTTCATCAGTATCTGAGTTGCTATCAATTACAATCCTAACACTTGAACCTGGGTGGGGAGGAAGACATCATTTTCCTGCCTCTAATATTGAGGGAAAAAAATTTGAAACATTCAAAGTTCACCTATACAAACATGCTTGTTGGATGATGCAAGCTAAGCTTATCTTCTTTCTCAGGCTTTTTGTTCCAACTGTGTATCTGAGCACATATGATACTGAAAGCAGTTTCAATCAAGCATGCATGATACTCCAGTTGTTAGAGAAACACTTTTTGCTTGGAAAACAATGCAGGAAATGTGCAAATTCCATTGCTAAGAAATAACACCAAAACCTGAAATCCTATATAAGAGGTTTATTCTCCAATCATTTGTGTCTGTAATTGTAAATATACAGCAATGTTGAAATTATGCAGCAAAATATATGTTTAAAAGGAAACCCCATTGAACATTTACTAACAATTCTCCACATTTGCTTTACTTCCTCAGTTATATTGGCTATCAAGCTGATATTTTTATAGAATTGTGTCTCAAAACCATGGGTTCTTACTCCTTTTTGGTAACATTTTTCTTCTAGCTATCTCTTGGGTTTTTTTCCCAGGTGCACTTTTTTACATTTATCTATAGAAAATTGCTTCCACTGTGAGAGTATGCAGTCAACTCATTCTTCCACAAATCAGGGCAGTTCACAACAGTGAAGGCTATTTGAAGCATGTACTAGAAAAGTTTGCTTAGGAGTACAGTTGTGTGGGAGAGTAGTAGAGTTCAGAGACAGCTACTTTCTGCAGCAGGTTTTCCATCTCTGACAATGGGCAGTCATACAGATTTTATATTTACCTTGGAGCAGTAACTCTTGAAACAGAGTAAGTATCAATTACCCTGCTTATGCAGATGCCGAGCCTGAGATTCTGCTTTTTCCCCCCATTTTTTATTGTAAAAAAATGAAAAGTACTATTTTCAGCATTTCCTTTATGTTTATAGCAATTCTTCACTAGAATAATAAATACCAAATTATTTACTTCAGAGGATTGAGAGGATTACTTAGTTAATGTTTAAAAAGCACTTTGAAGATAAAAAGAACTATTGAGCTGCTTAAGACTTACTGAATAGTTAATTATCTAAAGGTCCCATTCTCCCCCCTACAGGTTATTTCTACATAGGGGAGAGTAAAGTCTGAGCTTCATATCATGACTTTCAAAGCCAGGCTTTTTAAATCTTATTGGTTTCAAAATTTACTTTTTTTTTTCAGTGGCCTGAATCTGATTCCTTTGAAGTCAATGGCAGAAGTCCAACACTGAAAAAAAAGTCCACTTGAGCATAATGTAGCTGTTCAGAATAAACTAATTGAAACAATGGTTAGAGCCCCTATCCACACTATTTACCTTTTTGTCTTAGTGTGTATATATGTGTATTTATAGATTCATATATACACTCACATGTGCATACACAGGTATATGGACACACAGTGGTCTGAGGACAAGGGAGACAGATTTTTTAATTTGGGACTTTAAGTATGTGGAACTAATTTCTTCATGAAGAGATGTTTTTAAAGGCATATGCTGACCTTGCTGTGAACTTCCATGGGCAAAATGGATCTCACTGCAAGACCTTAACACAAGAGATGTATTCTTTTATTACAGGGGTAGGGAAATACCAAGAAGTCTCCACCAGGTGCCTGCTCTCTGGACCCCGCACAGCTGACACAGACACCTCATACAACGAAATGGAGAAGAAGGAAAGAGTTTTTGAACTCAGCATTTGGAGTCAGCCCTTGCCCATGACAGACTCATTAGAGGTAATTACTAGTCCAACTCAGTTTTAACTGCTAAAACTGTTTAATTCCTTCAGTCTTAGCTGTTAAAACTCCCAAAAGTAACCAGTGGAAGGTAAATGTTACTCTGAGGACAGGAATCTCCCTTTGAACTAGGTAGTCCGGAAAAACTGTTGCACACATATCAGATCTTTACTACAGAAGACATCAGTCCTCCAAATACCAATGCATATATTTAATTTTGCAAATATTAAATGCCTCTTAATTCTGATTCGGACTTAGATGTTAAGTATTTCTTAATTCTTGCATAATTATGGCCTAAATTTATCAATTTACACCATTTGAGAAAAAGTCATGAGAGTTGTATATTTAACGGAAGTTCATAATTGATTCTTCCCTAAGACAAAGAACAGTATGTCAACCTGAACTCATTTAAATTTGACCTTTTAATGTGCTACAGCAGCATACTGTCTTATGATTTTAGCTGTGTTGGCTCTTAAATCAGGGTCTAGATGTAAAAGGTCGTACCGAATTCTTGAGTTGAATTTTTAATGAGCACAACTCTTAAGTTTTTTGTGATTAATACCAAGAACATGTAGAGATTATCAGAGGAAAGAGTAAAAGAGTGAGAAGAGATTTGAGTAACAAATTGCTTTCTGTATACTCTAATCTGTTTACAAACATACATTAATCGGAGGGCATGAAGAACAGCTAAAGAAGTTACGGTTAAAACACAATGCTATGAATTAAAAAATGAGTTGATCTTTATAGTAAGAATGTAAATCTTCAGTTAAAAAAAGAATGTTTGGCCCACGTGTATCAGACATTTCCAAAGTGCAGAGGTAATTATAAGTTTATGGCTTTATGCTTCTAAATACTCCTCTCCCACAGGATCTCATGAAATATGTGTATGTTTACAGGAAATTGTGGAAATAGTGAGTCATCTTTTCAATAATTAACACAGGATAATTTCTTGATAAACATGATCAGCAGGGTTTTTATTCTGATTACAAAGAGTTTTGGTTAGCTACTTTTGGATATGCTCAAAACAAGGAGAATTTTCAAAGTAGTATCTAAGTGACATTTGCTCTTTGGCAATACACTTTTACCACTTGTTGCTCCAGTTCTCTAAACCCTAACCTTGTATCTGCCACTAGGGTCTTTTAAAACTTAATTTTCTGACTGATATTGAGAGCACAAGATGCTCCCAATATGTGGAAATGACTTGGGTTTCTCCAGTTCAGCAGGCTATGGAGTTTTTCATAAATACAATTGGAGTAATTGAAGGCAAGTGTTGGTCCCTGGCTTCTAGAAAGTGATTGAAACCTGAATTGTCTGTTTTATCCTCAAACACTGCAAAAAGGAATGGAATGATGTCACACTAAATATTATGACCTTGTTAAGTTCAGTGTGAGTAGACAGAGCTACAAATAGGCTGTGTCAGAATTTCACACACATATCACTGACCCTAATCACCAGCCAGTGAGTCAGAGCAGTGAACTCCAGGGGAATGGGGCACTCCCTCTGACCAGTCTCTGTGTCAAGCCTTGGGCAGAGGCCCAGCACCAACTCATAAGCAGCTCCACCTCAGGCTTCTACACCTGTTGGATGTCCACATAACATTCTCTCCAAGCCCAGCCTCCAGTACCAAGTGTCTTTATGGCCAAATATTGATGCAATCGGATCGCAGCACACCCTTCCAGCAGTTTCAGGTACCATTCCCTGTCAGTTTTGGTCCATGGCCCACATCAAGGCTCAGATGCTCTTTACCTGTCAGATGTGGCTCATTATGCTCGGCCTTGTTGGCAATGTCCTCTTGGCCATGGCTCATTAAAATGAGTCAGTCCTTGGTCAAGGCAAAGCCATGGTGCTGCCATGTGAAATGAAGGGATTGTCTGTACCCCTCCACTCAAAGTAAGCATTTATTCCTGTCCAGATGGTAGTTTGTGAAAGTCTGGGATGGTTTTCTACTTCATGTTTCTGCATACTAAATGCTGGAGCTGCCTGAGGATGATCTAGTTCATGATGTAAATTACAAGACCTGTTTGGGTTCCTCCAGTTCACATCTGAAACCACAGCTGCAGGGGCAACAGGAATAACGTATAAGCAATAGAGAGATGTAATTTTTCCTTGGCCGCATCTCCCTTTGCAGGAACTGCAAGAAGAAAGGCCATAGAGTCACCACAACACATAAAATGTAACTCCAGGATATTGTTATAATGATGTAGAAATATAATGAACTCTTTCAAGTATTTCTTATAGACAGCCATGTAGAACCTAATGTTATTTTCATAATGAAGAAAATTCAGGAGCTTTTTTGCTAAAAAATAGAGCAAGTTCTTGCAAATGCTCAAACAGAACATGATGTCCAGCATAATGAGTATGCTAAATGAATAGCCACAGGATACAGAAATTGTTCTACAAGTCTTCTCCATTAATCTTTTAAGAGAATGAGAATCTGCTACAACATTGGAATTTTGTTTTGGTACTTTCTAATTTAAAGCTTATTGTAGTCTTCATTTCATTCGGAGCCTGCAAATACTAGCTAATGAAATTTGACCTCTTCCCCAGAGAGCAAAATAAATAATACCAGTACTCATCAATTAAAAAAGCAAAACCTATCAGCACACATTTTAAATGTATGTAAAGAATACATTTCTGACCTGCAGTAGTATTTTAAATCCATGCATTGACCTGTATGACCTTTTTATCAATATACCCCACATGAATAATGCAGCCACCCCAAACTCATGCCATTAAAAATTGTAAAAGTTGTCTGACATGCACAAGCAATATTACACCAGGGATCTATTTGGCCCAGAGCATTCCATTAAAACACAAAGTGAGTTTCAAATGTATATGTTAAAATGAAACATCAGCTATAATGAACAAGGAAGCAGAACAGAGTGGGCTTTAGTTATTAGTGTGCATTTTTCTTTTGAGAAAATTTTGCCACTCTTGCACAATACCTAATGCCATTCCGTATTTGAAGTACAATCAATCCACATTTTATTTTGCTTTTAAAATTCTCTTGTGAAAGGTATAAGGCAATCAATGTGCTGTGCTCTAGAGAGATGTTGGTATTCTTTGAGTTGCTATTGCTATTTAATATTTAGTTTTCAATAAAGCCTTGATTATAGTCCATTGTATCAGCTACCATAGAAGTACTGAGGAAAATGTGGCTCCCAATCTGAAGTTCAGCATTTCTGTTTATGAAGCTTTGTTAAGCTTAGAAAAAGACAGGTAAAACACAATAGAGTAGACTGGTTATTATTTGTTACTCATATGTTATCCCAAACATTTAAAGACTGACATCCATCCACCATCAGTTCCTATAGCAGGATACTAAGAAATCATCCTGTTGGAAATAATGGGGTTTTAAAAGTGATTTTAAAGATTTTAACGACCTTTGACACCACCCAGCAGAGTACTGGACACTACATAGCTTTGAAAGATTATCTTCCTAACACTGCAGTGTTCAGCCCTTCCCTTTAGCAGTGAGCAATTCAGGCATGGTGAGAAGAAAACCAAAAACTGCTTGTTGGTGTCTTCTACCGAGCAGTGAATCTACCTCCACAGACATCCTTGACGTGACAAGTGTATTCTGAAGTGTATCAGAGGGAAAGCAACAGTGGGCCAGTGACTGGAGAAGGTCATTTAAGACTTTGACTATCCCAAATATATTCTGGCTTGACCAAAGAATGCGGGTGAAAATTCTTTTAGTGGATTTTTGTAATTTAGTGGGGCTACTAATGAGGAAAGTGTTTTTTCCCCGACACCAGATGCACATGAAAAAGTTAATGCTTCTGGGAGGCAGATCTATTCCCAAAAGACAATACATGTAGCCTTTGGATTCCTACATCTATAAAGCTGTTCTGGATGCTGTGTACACTGGCATTTCTGAATCTCAAATATTACTGATAAATTTATTCCAGAAAATGAATACCTACATTTATGAACTGCTTCCCCCTGTAAGGTGTTTATTAATAGAAGGAGGCAGCCAGTGTTTCACAGCTTGCCAACTTTAAGGACATTTGTGTTAGAGGTGAAGTCATTGTACACATCCTGTGATTACTTTAATGCAGCCTCACAGTTTTATGTTAAGACTAAATTGTTTGTCTGCTCATTCGGCATTGACTAAAACAAATTTATTTTTTCATTTTCTTGCTTCATTCTTCAAACTGAAAAATAATAAAAAATTTCTTAATATTCTGAGAGGAAAAGGGGCAGATTTTATATAAGAAAACAATACAAATGGTTAATATTTCAGATTAATATGGTAAACAAAAAATTTCAGCCTACGGTGAATTTTATAACAAAGTGGTAAACAGGTAGAGAAATACTGAGAAGTCTCTTACTAACATTTTAATACTGTTGAATCTGGAAAGTTTATGGAAGTTTCTATCATGTATAATTACTGTATTTGCAAGAGCATTTCCCAACACAGAAAAGGGCTATACTTAGTAACAGCCAGCCTCCCATCCCGCCTCATTTTTCAGCATTCCTGCTTTTCTTGGAGGTCATTTTTAATGACTACGTACAAGCACCTGAAAAACCAGGTGCATAAATTAACTACCAATTAAGGTAATAAAAAAAAAAAAAAGAGGAAAATGTAATTACTAGTTTCTATATTCAAGTCCACCCATTATCATGTGGAATGTGTGCACATTTATCTCGTGCATGTTTATCACGTAGCAATTACTGAGGCACAAAAGAAAAGTGATGTTTTCATTGTGTTGCAGTCCTGAAACTCCATATGACATGAAGCAAAAAAACTGCTCTCAAATTTATATGTCAGTCCTTAATGTTGAAAGAACGTTATCATGATTTAATATAGCAAGTGCTTAATTATTTCTGGGTAACGTTTCCCCACATTTAATATCACTGTCTGTCTGGAGTGGCTGTTGACCCAGTTTTCAATTAATTGCAATGAGAATTAAAAAATGCCTTTAAAGCAGTGAATTTTTCTTTACTGGATTACCCATGACAACTGAAACTGTGAATTCATAGTAGATAAACTTTGTTGCCACCATCAATAGTGAACTGGCATTATCACACAAAATCTTACAAAGTACTAATGGCATCAGAAAATATACAGAATTTTGAGAATATTCTGTGATTCTGTGAACAACCAGTGTGCCTATCTAGTAGATAGCATTTTAATCTTTCTTTGAATATTTCAGGTAGGTTTACTCTTTGTCTGAAATTTAACTGCTGGAATAGGAAAAAAGAAGACAACCTGGTAGTGGAAATATCCCTTTTATATAATAAGCTTTGGTTCAATTCTTCAGTTATCTTTTATCTTAACTTATCTATCTTAATCTTATCTATCTTAACTCCCACTGGAACCCAGGAGAATTTATATACCTACATTCCTCTGTAATTATGGTGCCTAGAAGTGAGAATCCTACTCAAAAATGTGTGAGACCTAAAACTGAGGTTCTCTGCTGCCTGAGGGGATTCAGCCCAATATCCTCAGAGGCTGAGCTGGTCCTGCCTACAACCAGAGTCAAAATATCCCTCACTCATATGCAGAATTTAGGTACCATCAGATGACATAATGGTTTTATAGCTGTATTTGTTTCATCAATTTTATTACAGTGGTTCAAGGATTTTAATGCTAATAGGACACACAGATGGAAACTAAAATCCACAGATGGTGAATAGTCCCAAGTACTGAGACTTCTCCATTGTGCATCCAAGCATAATTCCTTCTACTTTTCAAACTTTATTTTTACTTTTTAAACTTTTTTTTCCCAGCAACACCTCTCAAAGTAAACATTAAAAGAACAAATGGCTAGCAATTAGGCTGTTGCTGACACCTCAGAATACAGGATGGCTGCATGCAATTTAAGTAACATGCAGACTGTCACTTATAGCATTAGAGACATTTACTGTATACTTATTTTTTTTCAGCACTGTAATAGCTATGGGCTGTATTCAGCACCTGCTGGTAAAATTAGCCTCAGTTAACTGTGCGTTATTTTTCTCTCTCCATTTCATTATTCACCACCATTTGTTGTTGATGTCTACACTATTAGCACCACGTGAATCACCTTAAAGTAATTTAATCTTCCAAGTTCTCCTGTCACTTAATCTTGGTCAACTTCAGCTGCCCTGGTATTAAGTGAATGCATAATGGAGCTCAATGGATGAAAATCAAAGGAGATCATGTTGTACTATAAATTGCATTCTTATTATTTGTATTTCAAGTTGGTTGCCCTTTAGCAGGTTTTTCATCCTGCATAGCTCACTTTGGTGACAAGGGGTGACAATGGCCTTTAGTAGCTGTTAGTGTGATACAGCTCATAGGTACCACCCTCTGCTAACTCTCAGACCAGTTATTATTCCCCATAAAACTACTTTTGAATATGCAAGTCACGCCTGACAATATCATCATGGTCAGCCATGGAGAGTCCTTTATCTGCAAATGCATAAGAAATATTCAGGATTTTTAATTTAAATGTATTTTTATTCACAGTGTTTTCCATATTGCTGGATAAAAGAAGGGCTGAAGACAGAAATAAATGAGAAGATCAAGGAAGATCCAACATGGGCTGGAATTCTGTACAGGCTGGTGAAGTTATAACTCATATGATCAATCTTGTATGTAAGACTTTATTTGCTAATGAGAGAGGTTTTCTGTGAATTTGTTTTTCTGTTCCAAAGCTCTCAGTCAGCTTTTGGCATTAGGCAGATGACCAGCACCTTCACTGCATTTTGGTGATCACATATCAGGTTTCAGGATATTAAAGTAACTTTGTAGGGTTTGCCCTACAAAACTTCTGATCATTTTTCATAAACAGGAGAGAAAAATGTCTCTCTAATTTATTTTCACATCCGTTTTTTTGCACAGGTAATTCTCTCTGCTTAAGGTTTTTGTGATAATTTTTTTAATTGTTAATCTTAGCCCTTCTGACCTCTCTGCCTCATATAAATACAAGGGCAAGACCATTGTTTATTTTCATGACAGGAAGCATAGAATTCTCTTCATTCATGAATGCTGACTTTTACCTCTATGCCTTTGCACGCATTAGTAAAGAAAACAATGTTTAGAAGGAGAAAAAAGAATGAGGAAGACCTGTATTATGCTACTGATTCTTCATCTCCAGTTGATAGAATACTGCAAATTATGTGAACGCAGATGATAATTCTCAAAAGGAAGCATTTCCTTACCAGTTAAGCCTTTTTATAATGCCACAGATGTGATGCATACCAAGAACAAGGGTACAGGCCACAGAAGCTGGAGTTGCAAGTAGATATTGTCTGTAGTGTCCTTAGGTATCCTCACAGTTTATTAGGAAGTCATTAGGTAGCTAAAAGCAGAAAGGCATTTGCTTCTTCCCTGTGCCTTTTCTGTTTGACAGCTCCTAGAAGGGGAAATCTGCCATCTCTGGATACCACATGTAGGATAAGGTTCATTAAAGTTGTCCATGAGCACTATCAAAGTACAAGATGTCTGTAGGTTTTGAAAGATGCAGAAGCTGATTTGTATGCCATGCAAATAAATTTAAAGATAAATGATGCTTCTCCCCCAAGGGGAACAGACTTTGGAAACTTTGGGGCCGCAGTTATTTGAGCTTCCATCTTTCACTCTGAAGACAACTAAATGAAGTCACATGTCCAACAACACAGATATACTGCTGAGCAGCAGCCAGTGTGAGAACAGCTTGCTGACAAGAAATGAATAACAAGGAGAAGGCAAAAATCCCAGGCAGCACTAATGGTCCTCAAATAGTCCTGTATGAAACAGAAACACTGTACATTAGAATCTTCAACTTTGAGGTTTGCAATTTTTTAGCTGTACAATATCAGAAAACTTTAGAGCATTTTGTGGAAAGTAAGATAGGAGTTCCATAAGTGATCTTTTTAAAAAGTTATAACTTTGGATTCTTCTTATGCGAAATGCTTCAGATTTTATATCCACACTTTTGCATTTTATACTTAGAATTTTCAATTCTACAAAACCAAGTAATACCAAAACAGCTGAGTATTTTAAACATTATATATATCAAAATCAAAAGGCATTTTTGTCTCTGAAAAGAGCACACTTAGGGAAGGATTAAAATGCAAGTATTTTCATTAGTTTTCCCCAGAATTGATAGAAAATGGATTTTTTTATGTCTGCATAGGCACAGTCTTATTCCAGTCTTATGTATTTATGTGACTGGATCAGCTTTGGAGGTTATAATGCTATCAGAATATATATATATATATATATATATATATACATATATATACATATGTAGATATACACACACACACACACATACAGAATATTTGATCTATATAACTGCTACACCTTTATCAATCAATAGCTGTCCTGGGGTGTTTGTTTGGGGTGCTTGTTATTAGGTTTTTTTGTTTTATTCAGTAAATATTTCTTTATCACTACATACACAAAACTTCAAATATATAGCTCCTATTTTATGTAAAAATAGTTTTCCTTCTTTATTTGAACACATTATTGACATGCATTTTGAAAGAAACTCATCCCACTTTCTGATCTGATAGTCTGTAACAGATTTCTGCTCTGGCATTGTTAAGATTTTCCTCTAGATGCATTTAAAGCCTATAACTCCTAATTTACCAGGAGTTCTAAGAGAGACAGATGTAGAATGCACTAAGCATACAACATCTTCTATGTGGTCTTTTTTCAATATGCAATAACCAGCTATATTAGCATTCAAGTCATGAATCACCAATCAAGTCTCAGGAATGCCAGTTATGTAAAATTTCTTTTCCACAATGAGAATTTCTTATTCCTTTTATTGTGGAGTTATTATGGATAGGATTTGTACATTAGTGACTGAAAAATGTCATCTTTTGCTTTGTGGGTTTTGGGGTTTTTTCTGTGTCAGATCAGTTTATTCATGAGGGTGAAGATTTAAATCTAGTACAGTGATAACCAAGCTAGCTGTAAACGAGCTATCTTGGGTGCCAACATCTGTCAAGCTGTTACAACACAAAATTCAGCTTAGGCTAATAAACTCAGATATTATCTGAGCTCACCTGAAACTGAGATTGTGTTCTGTTTGCTTCCTTACTTCATAACACTGCTCATTTAGTTCCCTCTCAGCTGGTTGAATCATCTCACAAGAATGTGACCCACAAACTTAAGCTTTCTGTTTCACACTAGTTTCCCAATTAACAGTAAAATTTCTGTACTTTAACTGCTAGAAAATCTTTCCCAATATTGAACACATATCGTCTCCCCTTCATGATGTAATTTTCAAAGACATTTCAGTTACTTACAGCTCAGATCAGTTCAGAAACCTCTGAAGAGGGAGATTCCCAGCACTGAGAGGTCACTAAAACAGTGAAAGACACCAGGGCTTATGAAACAACACACCGATGCATGGATGTGCAGTGATATTTGGAAATCATGCACTAACCTTTTAAAAAATGTACACGGGGTTTAAAACAAAACAAGCAAAAAAATCTAAAGTCTCTCACTCTTAGACCTTCTCTTGAAATGTATCACATTTTTCCCTGTTACAACATTCGCTTCCAAAGCTCTCTAACTGCTGCACTCTCATTTTAAACAAGAGTGCCAGATGGTACTTGCCCTGAGGCCAAACGTACCTTCTGTCTTGTCACTTCTTTAGTTTTTATGTGCCTTTTAAGAGAATGATACCTTTTCCAAAACAGCAGCAAAGATATACATGCATTTTTTCAAGCTCCTGAATTCCTCTAATTTACCCTTTGCTTTTCACTATCTTTATGTATAGAGTGATGATCACTGTGCCCATCTCGTGGCAATCCTTTCCACTGTTCGTTCACGTCTCATTAGTGAGGTAGGAAAGGCAGTGAATTTGTTTTCTCAGTGTAGTTGAAATAATTATCAACCTATTCTGTTGCCAAAAATAAGTGAAGCAATTCAGAATCGATTATGTTGCAGAGACCTCTGAGATCATCGAGTCCCACCTATGACTGAATGTCACCTTGTCAATCAGGCCATGGCACTCTGTGACATGTCCAGTCTTAAACACCTCCAGGGGCGGTGACTTCGCACCTCCCTGTGCTGTCCATTCCAGTGTTTAATCACCTTTTCTGTGATGAAATTCCTCCTAATGTCCAACCTAAACCTCCCCTGGTGCAACTTGAGGCTATTTTCTCTTGTCCTGTCATAAGTTGCCTGGGAGAAGAGGCCAACCCCTCAAAAGGAACTCTCATATCCTGACAGTGACCATAAACAATCATGTTTGATATGTTCTGTTTACTTTGCTGTGCAATTAAGACTATACAGGATAGCAAATGTAAACTGATTTCTTCACTCATAATTATTTTGTTAGTACTTCATTGTTCTGAAAACTTCAGTATTTTCCTATCAATCCTCCAGCCCCACACAGCAAATCTTACAGGGTATCCTCAGGAACAGTCAAGAGTCTCGGCTGCAATTGCTCTGCGGTGTCCAGTTTTAATGTCATGCATCTTTGCTTTCATATTTTCAGCCAGTGCCATCATGTTTTTCTCTCCGCAAGTGTCTGAACCAAAGCCCATTAAAGTCAGTGGAACGGTTGTATTCGTCCTCAGTGTGCTTTCATTGTCCATAGCCAGTCCCTCCTGTCACTATGTGCCTTTCACCAAGTTATTCTAATACAAAGAAATACCTTGGAAATCAAACAGAGAAATGTCTGTGGTCAAATCCTACAAAAGCTTATTTGACCAGTACTGTATATTCTCAATCAAAAAATTATTTTCACTCTGAAGATCTACCAGACAAGCAAACAAAGGCAGTGAATTAACTTAATATTTGTACAACACTCTATACTAATTTAAATCCTTTTTTTGGTGCCCTTTGCTCAAGTTCAGAGAAGAAATAAAGAATTTTGCAGGGTAATGATTAGTTTCTTGTCATATCTGTTTCTTTTTCGAGTTCTTGTAAACCAAAGTGAAAAACCTTATTGAAAGCTCAGTCAGAATAAAAGATCAGATTGCCTTGTCCTGTCCAATTTAAAGGGTAGATAAAGGGCCCTGGAGATCTTGTAAATCAAGTTCACCAAGGTGAGTTTAGTTCTGTGGGGTTTTTCTCTGGACTAAACTTGATTGCCTCTTGGGGCTATTATATTTTTTTATTTTGAAGCTATTATTTTCGAACTTTTTAAAAATACTTGGGAATGTATGATTTTAAACTCTACTATTGTTTTTGATGACCCTAAAAGGTCACATCTATTCTGCAGTCAGAGCAACTCTGCAGGGAATCTTATCTCTGACATATGCCAAATTTTGCAGGCTCTCAGCCATCTAATTGCACATCATGTACAGTGACTTTTAAGGAGTGTTTTTAGAGCTTTGAGACTGCTATTAACCTTTAAAAAGTGCTCAATCCATTTGTTGTGTCACTGCCGATCACCTGTTTAATTTTGGTCTTGTATGACTGTTAAGTTAGAAAATATATATAAAGAAAGAAACAACCAACAACAAAATTCCAAACAAAAAAACCAAAAAAAACCCCACCAACAAAAAACCCCCAGCTTGACAAATTCCTTTGTGTGCACAGAAAAATTTGCACCACCCATATTCAGGTGAAAGGATCTCCTCTCTAAACAATCACGTTTTTATGGCTCATACAAGGCACATCTCTGGCTTAATTGCAATGACATCTTTTACAGTAATTTCAAAGATATCAGCCCCTTCATGTAGTATTTCCTTAGAAACCTCTTGCATGGCCTCTTCTGGTGCTGAATATTAACTTGCAGGACCAAATTTTGTATGAAGATTCAAACTATAGTATTGATTTTGGCTCTGTATATAAAGTGCTGAAATACACATTGAGTCCTGAAGGAATCTTCACTGGGATTAAAAGGAGTACATAATAGATATTGAAATTCAATGGCAGCCGAGTTCTTCGTTCACAGAATTATCTGTGAAGGTCCCTGACAGTATCTTCCCTGTGATTTTGGTAGATTTTGAAGTTAAATATCAACATGTGACAAGGTCTTTATTATTGAAATTTATACTTTTAAGAAATTAAATATGCGTATATATTTTATTTGTATAAAATACTAACAAGGAGTTGATAAACTTCTAAATTTTCCAACCAGTTTAAACTGTCTTCCTTTCTGCCCAGTTTCTGAAAAACCAAAATTACTGTAGATTTCAAACACTGAATGATTTCTCTTTATACTAGAAATTACTGCTCAAGACAGATTCCTTAACCTAAAACTTGCTTATCAAAAATTATGGACTCCTCCAAATTAAGGAAATCAAGCAAAGTTGACATGGAATATGATTGCAAAAGCTTTGATCTCAGACACAATATGAAGACTTTGTATTTAAAACAAAGGAAAAATGGATATATCATCTGGGTTACTTGCACCCCAAAATGGCCCAGCATAAATACCTGCGAGAATCAGTGTCCAAGAAACTCACATGGCTCAAGTAAGAATGTTTTATCTACATAAATTCTTCCTTGGCTTTGTGCTTGACAATCAATCAAACCAGATTTGTGGGGTTTTTATTCCATCATGAATAGACAGATTTTTTTTTAATTGCAATTTTAATAGGAATAGAAATATTTCAAATACTTAAAATTTGCTTTTGTTATTTTTAATCCCTAAATACTTGTCCTCCATGAAATGAAACAGAATAATTTTAAGATTTCCTGTGTTAAATTTTTTTTCTAAAGGTAGAATCTGGAGAAAAAACCTGCATGTAATTCATTGTGGGACTCAATGTATTCCTGTAAATACATAGAGTATAAATTAGCAGACTACAGTGCTCTTCCTGACAGCTTCAGTGACTAAGACACGGTGGAGAAAATGTTACCCATTCGTTTTCCTAAAAAATGTTATATAATTCACTAGGATCAATTAACACAAACTTTAATTTGAAATGTATGAAAACTCTTGAGTAGCTACACCAGTTCATATAGTCAGTTCTCCCTAACAGCATTTAGGATTTCCCAGTGGTATCAGATTTGTAAGAAGTTCATCTATGTATAGCATTTTTAGTTTTGCAGAAGCAGAACATTTTCCACGTTGCTTCCTGCAGACATGAACTATACAGAGTTCATAGGCAGGCAAGTGTACTGTGCAAAATTGTGAAGATGATGAATGTTTTTTATGGGCTGCTCATGCTTGGTTTCAGATTAATTTATTCAGACTGAAATGCATTTCAGTTCATGATTTCATTTTAGGGTGACGAAAAAGAAAGATCTTTCCTTCTTAAAGGCCCCCCTAAAGAAATAATGGCAAGGGCAAAGGGTGACATGATATGGTTAATTAATATCCCTGTATGTGTGACTGCTGAACATCTTCAAAGGCACACAGAAAAATCCACGTTAAAGATCAAGACTACCTAGATTCTCCCAGTTGCTGTATTTGGCAGTGGAAGTCTGAAGTCCTAATCCATCCTGAGAACAACTGAAGTCTTTTCCTCCCATTTCCAATGAAACAGTAATGGAAAATTCTCTCTTGAAGCTCACCCTGCTGCCTAACAGCTGGCCCGTTTGTCAGCATCTGTGGGTAGCACTGCAGTGATGTGTCTGTACCACAAACACTGAGCTGTTCTTTCTCTAGGAGCGGTAAAGGAGCACTTTTGCCTCCTTAGCAGGCCCACACATTTCAGTGGTTTCACTGCCTTGCAGCAAGGGGAGATGTGCAGGAGCATTGCCTGACCCACAGGAGCAGAAACTGCACGAAGGTTCCTTCACTACAGGAATATCTTAGCCTGGGAAAGTAACTATGAAAACCACATTTTGTGCTGTACACTCCGATTCTGTGATGTTACTCTTGCAGCTACTCCTGAGTTACATGTAAAACTTACCACAGATTTGTTTTGTCGAAGTAACATTTGGCATTAAAGAGCCAAGATAAATGTCCAGAGGTGTTTCTGTCTAAATTTTACTTTAGGACTTTCTTTTTTTTTTCCCAAAGTAATTTTATTGCTAAAAACATCTTTAATTCCCATGTTAAAATTGTATCATTCTTCAGAAAAGTGGGAATGACTCTACAGCTTCCATGCTTCAGGGGTACCTCTCTTTATATTTTATTGTTTTCACTTTTTATTCACACAAATATAAGCCTGTAGTATTTCAGATATATGTACTTCTGGAAAAAATTTATTGAGAAAATTAATAGCTCTTTATTGGCTTGCTGTTTTTTAAGGAACGTAATACCACACATTTACATTGCAGGAGTTAATAAATTATGGCAAATTCCTCAAGACATTATCAAACTGTGTGAATTTGTGTATCTGATCAAATATTTATTAGTTGCAGTCTCTTCCTACACTGATTTTTCTTTTCATTTATTGCTCTAGGCCTTACTGCAGAACTCTTAGGTGATACTCATGGGCTTATGCCCCCAAAGGAAAGGCGATCGTTATGAAATACCCAACTTTAAAACAACAGACTGTGTGAATTTTAATTTTTGTGGAGAATTTTTTTAAAGTAAACAGACACACTATTTCATTATCTTTTATAACTCATTTACTTGATCTATATTAAAATTAAATAGAAACAAACTTTCATCATGTAAGCTGTTAATAGATTTTAATTTTGATTGAGTGCTGTCCTAAGATTTTATACTATATTTTTTTTATATACTTCTATTTAAACTCTTCTTACTGTGCTATAATTCTGCAGAGAGTGATCTGATTCTTCATTCATTGTTTACATTCTTGGTAGAGGTCTGCTCTCTATTGTTCTCCTTTTCCATACACATGTTGGGTGTGCAATGAGTCCATTGTACTCGACTAGTCTGTAACTTTGGAACCAGTAAATGTAATAACTCGTAGTTGAATAAAAATGACATATCAATAAAAAAAGGAAATGTGTGCAAACTTCCCCACCAGTCTCAGTTTCAACACTGAACTTCTCCTTCCAAAATGTTCATTTCAATAAGGTTTTTTTACTTTGACGTATTGGAAAGCTTCATAGGATAGAGAACTCTCTTTGGGTCTGTGATCAATTATGCTTTGCAGTAGGACTTTGCTTCTCTGAGCACCATGCAGCAAGTTGTCAGGATCTCTTTTATAATTTGAACATATATGTGACTATTTTTAAATCAGTTGAAAGAAAAAGTACTGGTTTTGCTCAGGGAGATAACATGTCCTTAGTTTTCCTGCATTTCTGTAGAGACATATGAAGCTCTGGAGTAACCTGTTTTCAATAGTTCCACCACAGAAAATGATGTGCATATAGGGAAAATCAGAGGCCCTGTCTTCTTATTCTATTCTCTTTAATGTTCCTCATAGATTCTCAACTTACCTCAGAGGATATAGGCCAAAATAAGCCATGGAGGCATGGTGTAAATAATACATTTCGTAGTATCCCATGTTCTCCTAAATGGAAACATCTTCATGACTAAGTTAAATTGACAGACTGTTGCAGAATGCAAACAAATGCACACAGGCAAAATAATCCTGAGTTATGCTTGCAAGAATTCACATTTCATAAAGGACAACAGGGAGAAATTCCTGGGATATTGCAGAGACACAGACTTGTGAGAGCTATGCATTATTTAGGTTCATACAAATAGATGAAGAGGTGCTTATGCCGAGCCTGTAACGAGCCCTAGGCAGCCTCGACAATTATGAATAAGCATAAGCATCATAAAGAATGAAGCACCCTGCAGCACTCTCTGCCATCCACAGCACTGTGTCAGACCTCACAGCAACAGGAAACAAAGAAGCCAGGCTCCCTTGTCCCCTTCCAAAGAGGAATTTTGATGCTGGACCACAGGACACATATAATATCGGTTATTTCATTACTGAAATTTTCTTTAGGATAGATAGATAGATGATAGATAGATAGATAGATAGATAGATGGATGTATCTCCTGTGTGTGTATATAGTCTTGTATGAAATGTGAGAAATAATGGTCTAAATTATTTCCTCCACCTGTTTACATATGATACCTGGTCTCTAGGCAGACTACTTGAAGATTTACAGGAAGAGTTTCAAAGGCAGGAAATGCAATTAGGTATCTAACACAACTGAGAAAACCCCAAGAACTCTGTTATAGAAATTGATAGAACACTTGCTTTTCCATAAGGAGAATGCAAATAAATTGATTTTATTTGTATTTTTTAACATGAACCCATGTTTCTAATAAATTCCATCCTGTAACTGCTGTAAAAGTGCTTTCACACTGAAAGGTTACCTTTATCTATACAGCTATAATTATAGAAGAGGCCTAAACAAGAGGGAAAAAGTAGAATTTGTGATTGTAAATGCTTTGGTTGAAGTGGAGAAATGCAGAGATGAGCACTCCTATGTCAACATTGGCTATTGTATCCATTTACAGTCATGACAATTCATCATTATTACGAGAATTAAATCTCATCTTGCAAAAGCTGTTAAACTTTTTGAATTTAAACAATGACGATTTTTATAGGAGTGGTAAAAGGAATGTGACAGTATTTCATAGAGAGCTGGGTTTAGATTTTATATGAATGTTATCTTTAATCTGAGCTACTTTTTTTAATCACACTTGCACTTCCTTTGGGAAGCATTTTTGAGAGCAAAACAATAATAAATTCTGCTTTATTTGCTGGAACTGTGTGTTTATTCTGTGAAAGGAGAAAAACTGTGTTGGAGGGAGTCAGTAGAGTTCACTTGGGCTTTCTTCCCTCATCACTTTTAACTGAATCAGAGAAGATGAAATAGGAAGTTAAGATGATGAAGACACTCACTGTTCCAAGTGAGAGCGCTACAGGTAACACGAAAGTTACAGGGCTAACCATGGGCATTTCTGTCTCCCACTGGGGGAATCTCCTGGATTATCAGTTTTCTGATCATTCCTGGAAGCATTCCTAGAAGAAATACGAAGAGAACAGGATTGATTCTGTACCTTTTTCACTGTTCTGACAGCAGAAAAGAAATGGGGAGCTGAACTAATTGGCCATATCCTTCGCTGACCAAAGTTTTGCCAAGTGGTGCTGTAGATACAACTGTTCTGGAATTCCCCAGCTTGTGGTGAAATTAGGAATACATTATGAAGCAACTTTGTGCTGGAGGCTGGTGTAGTAGAAGGTCAGAAGAATGACTGATGTCTTTTCCTATTTGGAGTCTCGGGCAGACCTAGGATCCTTGCCCCAAGTCCTTCCTGGGCTTCTGCAGCAGGTCTGTGGACTTTGGATAATAAGACTGGGCTGACAAATGACAGTCAAAGTAGCTGGGATAAATCAGTAACTTTTGTTTTCTGTAAGAGAACTGAACTTTATTCAAAAAATTTGCTACAGTTCTTAGAACAAGAGGCATATGGAATTTTAAATTAAGATTGAGTTGTCAGGATATTACAGACCCTATAATATATATAACAATATTGCAGAAGTCACAGTCAGGAGGATGTGCTGAAAGTCCAGGTGTAAGGTAATAAACTAACCAGCTTTTTTTTTCCCATCCCTTTGTCCTCTGAAATATGATGCCCTGTAGTGTTCTGGGTTTTGTTGTGGTGGTGGTGGTGGGTTTTCTCTGTGAGTTCTTACAATTTCTATTCAATTGTATTTCCATTCTGTAAAGAAGCATCCCACATTGGGATTTTTGGTGGTCAGCTGAAAGCTTCCACCTTGGCAACGTAAAGGTGACCGAATAATTTTGGATGAGTCACAGAGCACAATGCAAGGCTCATTATATATCTGTGCTCGTTCTGAACTAGTAATCATGGATGACAGAAGTCTCTTAAATATCATTTCTATTCCAGGAAGAAAGCAGCAGTATAATATACTGTCCTCAGCCCCAGCACACAATTGTGATTATGCTGTTCTTAAAACACAGGCTACTGTCTGTATATTTAAGTATATTCTAAATGCAGTAACACAGTTCACTGGGCCTAAATCTCTATTGTCAGGCATTCAGAGATGCCCTGTGAAATATTTAAACTTGTCTTTTGATGATGTATTACACTGCATAAAGAGGTAAATGATACTTAAATCTTGCAGGAGAATATAGATTTGGTCCCAGTTTATTCTTTCATGGTGAATTTTTTTTTTTTATAAAATCACTCTGGTGTATCCTTATTTGTAGAATCAGGGATACTGTGGCTTCAACTAGCATCAGAGTTCAGACAGTGGAACCAAATTTGTGTCTTTGCTTGAAATGACAGCTAGAAATCTAAAATCTCAGGGTGAATGGAAATATGAATTTATGTAATTAGGAACACAAACATATTAACCTTAAATGAAGGTCATATCCTTACAAGGAGATTTATAATGAGGTTGACAAGTACACATGCTGCTGAAACATAACCCTCTGAACTGTACTGCTTAGAAGTTGTTGTAATGATTCATTGTGTTTGTGGGGTTTTTAATTAATTCAGTGATGGGTAAAATTGCTTGTGTCTTGCTTTTATTGTCTCTTTGAGACATTTGCCATATAATTATTATCTTTTAGTGTTTCACAGGATCTCCCAACTATTTTTGGTTCTTGGTAAAATCATTTTCACTGTTGGTCTGTAGCATTATCATCGAGTCTTTCAAAAAATTAGTTCACAGTGTTGTAGCACAGACTCCTAATGCCCAAAACTCAGAGCTGTAATAGGTGAGCATTTCCCAGGCTTCCAAGAGAAAGTCTTGTAAATTAAGGATTTATAACTGGAGTTGTATTGCAATCTCAGTTTGCTCCCTATATCTGATAGTTTGAAAGGGTAGCAGTCTGAGTATCAACAATTTCTTATTATTCTCAAGCAAGAACCTTTGTTCATGCACGTTTGAAAAATATTGATCAAATTACATTTCTGGTTAATTCTTAGTTGTAAAAATTATTAGAAGGGGAAAATATTTACAATACTCTCAGTGCTCTCTAAAATGCTTGATGTGCTTGTATTATTTCTCACTTTATAATTTGAAATTGAATAATTCTGTTCTACAAAAAGTAAATTATTTCACCTTATTGAATTTAAATTGACACACTAGATATACTTTCCATTGAAACTGTTCCCACAAGTTAGGTCAGATCAAGTCTGAAAAATATTAAAAACACTTCTCAATTATTGTTCTAGTTATATAGGTTTCTATGCTACTACATAAAACAGTACAGAGTAAAATAGTTTATTTTATGTCTGCAGCCATCAGACCACTGCAGGAACACACAGCTTCCAGTAAAATAGGCTGTTAAGGGCTATTCCAGATATTTTTACATTAATTTTCACTGTGTGAGACAGACATCTTCAGGTCTTTTTTTTTAAACATGAGTTTAGGGTTTTGCTTGATGAATAGAAATGGGAAAAGTGTTGCAGTTTTACTACCTCTTACTCCTTTTGGTGGGAATTATTGGTGGCTCAGCTGAGATTCACCAGTGAAGTCTTTCCATGTCCTTTCTTTGCTTAAGTTCCAGTGAACCTAAATCACTTTGCATTGAAACCAAAGAGGACCAGTCACACTGCTCCTCTCACAAGTCCTATATTATCTGTGAAAGGGTAATAACTTTCTCAGTTTCTTTCCCCAAATGACTTGTGATTTTCTTATGAAACCAATAATTGGCAATGTCACATAAATTTTGGAAGATGTGGATGTAGGTTGATAACAGACACCCCTTTACTAATCACATTTTTCTCCTTTCCCAGCAAGGCCTACCTCCTTTTGTGAATTTCACTTGACTCTCATTTAAATCACTGCTTTATAACAATTTAATCTTTTTTTTTCAGCACTTTCTTTCATAATTCACTGTAATGATCTAGTTGCTGTGGTAGCATCCTAAATTTGCATCAGGTGAGTCCTTTCAGAACCTTCTCTGTGTTTACAGCTTCACTGATACTAAATATCTGGGGAAGAATATTCCAATTTAAATTTTTGAAAATGGTCCAAAAAATTAGAAATTCTGAAGAGGATAGTATGAGAAGTAGATGTGTAACATAAAGGCATATTAAGTAGCAAAAAGATTAATAACACTGGCAAAGTTTATTCAGCAGAAATGTGTCTTATACATTGTTGTGAAGGATTATGGATGTCTTTTATGCTTGGCAGAACTAATGGCTATGAGTCAGGCCTGGCTGTAAGGCTTTATGCATGTGCAAGTTTCTTTAAGAAAACCAATTGAGAATGGAAACTTCATTAAAATGACAGCTTTTTTTAATCAGTCCCCTTCACAGCTGTCTTATTCTAAAGGGTACAAGAATGATAGCTGACCTTCTGGATATAGAAATGACATTTAAAAATATGAAAAAGCACAGATTAATCGAGTTATAAAAGGAAAACACATTATATAATTGCTTTGTCTTTGGTATTGGTGTTTTGCGGTGATAACCTGTCTCTGTTGAAATCTGTGGGAATTTACAATTGATTTTAACTCAGCAAAATGTGCCATCTCCTGACATGAGAAAAAGACTGACTGAAGAGCTTAAGGTGTCTGTTGTACAGTTTTATTTTTGGAAAGTATGCAAATAGACTTCCTGATGTATTCTAACAAAACTAACCTGTACTGGGCCTGATTTTTGTTTCTGCTGTAAGCAGCTTTCCCACACTCTGGTTCCAAGGATGTGTGCTGGGAAAGTGGGAGGCAGAGATTTGAATTTGCAGCAGCTAAGGAGCACAAACCCACAGTGTTTATGATTTTGAACAGATTAGCCTAATTTATGAGTTGCTTTGAAAAAGGTAGGTATCATCAGCCAGCTAATCTTCAGAAAACGGGAGTCCCAACTAATTAAGTGCCTGTCTTCAGATAATTATTCCAGTCTGCAGAGGATGCATGTGTGAAGGTCCCTAATGTGCTGCACTGTTGCTGGTACATTTGGTGACATTTTTGGCTCATTGTTATGCTCATAGTGCTTTATTGGCTGGAACTGGATATCTGCACCCCTATCCCCCCCCCACCCCTTACAGAATGTTTTTTCCTACTAGTCTACTGAGGTTTTTTCTGTCTTTATTTACTTCTTGGGAGAACCTGGGTACCTAACTTCCCTGGATCGTCTTGTGACTCCTTGGATTAACCTTACAGAATCAGCCACCTAAGTTTTTGCTGCTGCTTAAACTGGAAATACTTAGTCCCCTTCTTTTCATCCTAATTTAATGCACTTGGTTTTCAGGAAATTGTTTTCTCACTGTCTATTGCTACATTTGTTGTTCAAAATGAAAGAAGAAAAGAATTGTTATATACTGGTATTCTTGCAGGGCCTGGAAGTCAGATGGACTTGATAATCACAGCTGAGATGGCAGTAACAGTTGTCCAAGGCTTAGTCTAAAATTAGAAGAATAAGGTGGAATCAGCCCTTTGATTTTTGTCCCTGCTGCAATAACTGTGTTAGTGCTGTCACAAGTTCATTTATAACAGAGACTGGGCCTAGCTGGAAAAGTTCTGACAGAACATTTCTATCAGAGAGTATTAGTTTGTCAGAAAAAAGTGGAAATGTAGTAATTGTGTTCAGTTTTTTAGTGAAACCAGACAGGTTTCTGGTAAAATCCTGTGTAGTTTCCCAACAGTTCACCTCACCCCACTGTCTCTGTAGTAGCCCATGGGAAATTGCAGACCCAGGGACTGTGGCTTATCTAGATTCCCAGACAACAGACTATATTTAGTCTTCCTGTCATAAAAACATAAATCACCATTATTTTTTTTTAATTTTAAGTCCCCAACAGTTTTAAAGGGGAGTACTTTTTGCAACCTAAAATATTTTAGAATGGATATATTCTAGATTCTAGAATATGAAGTCTCTTAACCTAGAGGAGAATTGTGGGGATTTTCTGCAGTGGGTTTTTTTTTGTTCTTTTGTTTTTCCCAAAATTCTTGAAGGTGGAGAAAAGGCTGTTGGGTTTTTTTACCCCTGTAATAGATAGGTTTTCATTTTTGACAGACACTGTGTTAGCCAAGTTATCTTATCAGAATATTGTAACTACCTGCTTCATGCTGTCCTTGATAATTACAATCATCACCATCAGTTTTGTGAGCTTGAAAATGTGCAGGGATTTTTGCAGTATCTCCTCCCACTGATTGTGTTTAACAGGATCTTTAGGAAGGCATTGAACAAAGAGCATGGCAGCAGTCTCACTATACAGAAATCTGTATTTTGTTAAAATGTGCTTTAACAAAACTTGAAAAGAGCATTATCTTTTCCTCTCTTGCTTCTATAATACAATCTTTTACTAAGCTGATGCTCAGGAAAAAAACCTGATGGGCAAGAACTGCTCTTGCTTTACAGCTGCAATATCAGCAAGAAGAAAAAGAAATTCCTGTGCTTTTTAGGCAGTATCTGTTTATGACAAATGTATCAGTAGTATTGAAGGTTTCACTTCAGTATTTGAAGCAGCTGATAAAATATGGAAACCTTTTATTAAAGTATGAATATAATTATAAGCAATTATGAGCAGTAGAAAACAGGGGTGGGATTTGTCAGAATCGAAGCCCACAAATCGCCCCATAAATAGCCAAAGTCCTCTTTCCGTCAACTTCAATTTATAAGAAATTTTAAGACAGTGGAAATCATTCTATGCAATGTAAATTACCCCGGTGTAAAAACTGGGCTGGATTTTTTCATTTCCACATTTTTTAATCAAAACCATTGTACCAGTGCAGACTATAACACATTATTGATTCGAGTTTCTCTGCTTCCATTCAGCACCAAGCCAGCAGAGCTGTAATGACAGCAGGTTAGAGCATCCTGTGTCCATTGTTTCTTTCACTGTCTCTCCTGAAAGAAGGCCTATTTATGCCCTTAGTGGCAGATTCACTCATTTTTGCTCAGCAAATACAGTGAGTTTAAACTATTCTAAGACCGGCATAATAATTTTGGATTTCTAACACCTTCCCACTTCAAAATCTACCCATTTATTACAATGAGCAAGTCCACGAAGACCTCAGTATCTTGGCTTGACACATTTTTCAAGCCAGCAAAGCCTTGCTCCATACACATATTTTTCTATACACATCTGTATATGGGTATTTTTTTTATATTTTACATAATTAATTAATTAATGCACAGTAATTAAAGTCTTATAAACAAGCTATGGCAGCTGTAGTCATTGCAAGAGAGGACAGAGTTCTGTTGCTGCATTTGGCTTTTTGATCTAAATCCATTTAAAAATAGTTAATGGAATTTCATTTTTCACCCTGGTATTTAAACATGACAAATTTTCCCATTAAAGATCCCTGACAGTCTCATGTGACAGCAGCTGAAGCTGAGTGACATAAGCCTCTGCCCTCTTGTGGCAGATCAGGTTGATGAAGTAAGCAATGATTAGAGATATTTTCTTCAGCGGTGTCTCTTTTCTTTTCCACAGTGTCTCTATAAAATGATAAAAAATTTTAAGGGTTCAGCTCTGCAGACAGAGAAATCTTCACCTAGCTCCTAATGGAATCAAGCCCATAGAGAGAAAATGACTGGCGTTTCTGATTCATCTCTGCTACTCAAACTCTGCTTTGAAGGATGGTATTTTCTAAATAAAAAAAAAAAAGGAGTCCCTATGCCATGGTGATGGGTAAAGTTCTGCCTGCAAAAGATGACTCATATTTTCCACAGTTTACAGCAGACAAATCATCAAATATAGGATTAAGTTGTAACAGTTCAATCCCATCCTCTAAAGATACCAGAAAGAGTTAAATGAAGGTATATTTAATCAAGGTCTACTTTAATATAACAGAGAAAACAACAGAGAAAACTAGTGTGTGAATGTCCTCATATTAAGGAATCAAAGAAATATAATTCAGACATTCAGGTAAGGGATAAACTCTTTTCTCCTTTGTTGCCCTAGCAGCAAAGTATTTTTCAATAGTATTTTTCAAGGCATTTGCTGATTCAGTAAATTGCATTTCTCGTTTCGAGCTTCTGACATAGCTTGTGGAAGGTTCACTATGAGAAAAGGTCTAATAGTAGAAAAATGATAGTGGCACATGGCTGAACAGAGGTAGAGAGCAATGAAGAATTTGTAAAGACAAGCTAAGAAACTTTGGGCTCATCAAAAGCTGTAGGAATTATAGTAAATGAGTGATTCTGGTTAAAATGTAGAAATACAGAAAAAACGTAGCTAAGGAAGACTGCAGGTCAGGTTTTGCTTTTCTGTGCAGAGCTGGCCTTCCAATTCACTCTTGGAACAAGATCAGAAGGATCATCTTAGCTCCAATTCAATATAATAAAAGTCTGAGAAACTTTCTGAGGGGAGAGGAAGAAGAAATAAGAAATTATCTGTAAAAAAAAAAGGAATCAAAACAAGCCCCTTCCAAACAAACAATGAAAACAAAATACACAAATGCAAACAAACAAAAGAATCAAAACAAGCCTAAACCAACCAACCAAACAAACTATTCCAGGTTCAGCAAGTAGAAAAGTAAGTTCAGGATAGGTGTAATGCTGTAGTAATGTATTTATTTAGTAATGTATTTTATTTGAACTTTGTGATGTGAACTAGTCATAGATCTGAAGTACAACATTTAGCTCTGTTTCAATCTGGAGTTCAGTTCTCTAAGATCAGAAATCCTGTCTGTTTAATGAGTAAAATGTGACACTCATGTAGCAGTTTTTTGTTTGGAGCTCAGTAGTGCAGAGATCTCTCCCCCAGATGATTTAGTGACCACCAAGTACTATGATGTGCTACACGATTCAATACCAGCAAATGTATCCACCATAAATAAAACCATAAAATACCATAAAACCATATGATATTCAGATATCAGATTGCTGAATAAAACTGTCTTTAAACACCGTAACATGGGAAAACAACTGAAAACCATAAGGATAAAAAGTAAAAATTGGACAGTAAGAAATACCAGTTCTTAAACTTTGTAAGGCAAGTTTAACAATGTAATAACATTGGGGTTTTTTTGCAATGCAGTGTCTGCTGAATGTCCTGGCCAGTCAATACCAGGGAATATTCTAAGAATCAGTCAATAGAATGGAATTGATTTGGGGACACATGAGGAAAAACAAGAACAAAAGGCAAAAGACAGGACAATGGAGATTTTGCCATGTGTTTTGCAGAGTATGCCTTGTGTGTTTTGACAGCTTGAGTGTTTCTATAATTTGCAATGAATGGCACCCTTAGTGCCTTCCTATCCAGCCTTGCCACTCTGTGTTGTAGAGTTTAAGACATCTTGACACCAAAATTATTATCAAAAAATGAAAGAAGAAAAGAGATAAAGAGAGAGAGAAAAAAAAAAAGAAAAAGGAAGGAGGAGAAAGCAAGGAAGAAGGAAGAGAGAGGAAGGAAGAAGGAAAGACAAAGGGAGTGTGCACAAGGACTGAGAATAGGCAGAGCCCCTGACAGAAGAAAAGGGCTGTGAGAGGGTGTCAGAACTGGGAGGGCCACGCACAGACAGGATGGGCAAGAAAGTAGTGGATAGAGGTGAATGCGAGAACAGAGCAAAGCCAGGAATTACTGGTGTTTGCAGTAAACTTGCTTACAAAAAGTATTTGGGTTACTGCTGGCTTATACATTTAATTGAAAATTTAAGAAAAACCCCACTGTGGATTAGCATCCATGTAGCTGTGAGCATATTTATTATTAAATCCCACTTCTTCATGTCCTTTGTGTACTGCTACCATGAGCAGACAGCCTACCATTTTTCAAACATCTGTTTTGAAAGACTTGTGAATATTTGCTTACAGTAGCATATATTTAACATTAAAGCACTTTCAGCAACTCTTTGAAACAATTAGCTCATAATGAGCAGCTTCCATGCTAGCAACCTATGCTAAAATGCTTATTAAAACTTCAAAATGTTGAGACTGACTTTAACAAAAAAAGGCCACACAATCATCTCAGCTCACTCTTGGGAGTCTTTCTGAGGTGTTTCTACAAAGCAGAAAATTATTGCTGCAAAAGTTCTATTTTACTCTAAGCTTTTGTGCCAGGACAGTACCTGAAGGTACCTCAAAACTTGTTGAGGTTGAGTGCTTTGTGAAAGATTCCAGAAATGAATCACATGAACAGACCTTTGGCATGGTACATCATGAAAGGTATTTGAAATTTTCATGGCCTTCCTCAGGAACTTTTATCTCACTTCATCATCATCAGGCCCAAGGTGCTACCCCGACAACCTGGCTGTAATAACTGGTTTGGACAAGATACTCAAGCCAGGTTAAAGAAGGGAAGGCAGAGAATGTATTTCCTGACACCACCTGCTACAGAGAAAGCAGCTGACAATGAGGTCTTGCCACAGGGTTAGACCATCAAAAAGAGGAAATTCTCTCCCAAACGGGGCTTTTTATTGTGTTTTTTGAACACAGAATAGTGTTGCCAGTATTTGAGAACTTGGACTTCTTAAAGCTGTCCTTGAGAAATGAGCAAAGTTTCTTTGTGCAGATCCATCCCAGAGACCTCTGGAGTCTTAAAAAACCCAACCAAACAAAAAAACCACCAGAAAACTCAAACAGCAGAAAAAGGCTTCAGCCTTGGAACTTGAATTCTTTAGTTAGCTGAACCTCAGAAATATAAATAAATAAGTTAAAAGTGTCTCCTTCTTCCCCCTAAACTTTAGGACTGTTTATTATTGCTTTAAGATGTACATCCTTCTGTTCTAAATGCACCTAATCTGTACTTTGCAACTTCTAGACACTGCAAAATCAAAAAATACCTGAAAGGGACTTACTAATTTATGTCAACTATTCTGTTAGAGGTTTTCATTCACTTCAAACTTGCATAAGAAGGAGTTATTTCAAAGTTATGAAAAAAATTTAAAGCAAAAATGCTGTGAAAAATATATGGAATATATATGTGTGTGGAAACTCAAGAGCTTTAATTTGTTATTGATAGGCTCCTTGGTCCAGAAGTAGCCTTGTTACCTCCATGTAAAAGAAGCAATTTTTGTCACTATTTCAGTGGCAATGCATCTTCAGTACACCTTGTTTTCTGTGATTATCTACATAATTACCATAATTGCCCATTGTATTCAATTCATCTTGGTAATAGTCTAACTACTGTTACACTCCTGGAAATGTTGTATTATTAGTCATTGTCAACCCAGGGGCATATGTGCCTGGCATCATAAATTATATATCATCTCAGAAATAATCAGTTTAATTTTGCTAACTTAGCTAATTTTGGGGGAGAGGAGGAATCTACTTTAAAAAAATTTCTGTTTTAAGTATCTGAGTTTTGATTTGGATCATGGTTTTGCATATGTCATGAAATAAATTTCTGTGAATAACTTGAGCTAAGTTACCCACATTGCAACTTGACCAAAACATCAGCTTCCACAGCAGACAGAAAAATAAGGTAAATAATAATTTTTTTAAAAAACATAATAAGAAAAATAACCTTTGGTCATTTATGTTCAGCAAAAATACTGAGGTTAGCTCTTCTTCCACAGTTAGGCATTTTAACGTGAGCCTTTAAAGGCAAATGTGATTTTTCCTGCCCTTTCTCTGAAGCAACAGGAGCCAAACATGAGCCATCAGGCAGCTGTAGAGCTTCAGCAGTACAGCACCAAGCACAGCTCCAACACCCTGCACCACAGCAGTGCTCAGCTCCTGTTTGGAAGATTCAGCTCAAAACACTGGAGACTGCCACTGTGTCTGCTGGTAAAACACAGTGTTGATATATCCTCTGTTAATATCATCTGATTTAGTGTGTCATTCAGTGAGCCTGGACTCAGCCTTTTAGTTAATTCAAGTCAGAAGTTTTCTATTTCTTTTGTTAGGGATTTTTTCATATAGGGTCTTCTGGATACGTAGGACAACTTTTCAAAAGTCTCATGAACCCAGAGCAAAAAAGAAACACAAAAAAACAAAAAGCAAGATAAAATTGAAACTTTACTACTTATGTTTATGGTTTTTAAGTGCGCTTAATATAGTTAAAATAGCTTAGTATAAAAATATTATACCTACATTCAGTTAATGTATTTATTACATACTCATATTTAGTACAAATACAATATTATTTTTAGGGGATGAGTATTTACAGTTACCCCTTCAACATCAGCTGGGTTTTGAAGCACAAATCACTCTGAAAAGTCAGGCTTCAGTTTTGCACAGGTTGGACATATCAAAATTGAAGGCATATGTTTAAAACTTCGTAATTATCTCTACCTGTAGAGTTAATAAGCAATTAAGTTTGTCTGCAAAAAAAATCTGAGGCAAACAGATCCATTATTTTCTATGTTAACCTGCATGGTAGCCTTTGCCTGTGAAATTTTATGTCTTATTAGTGAAGGGTTTATTTCCTCCTATGCCTTTAGTTTTGTGTTCAGAACACTGTGTGGTACCTACAAACCTGGGAATGCAATTACTGTTTGTGGTTTTTGGAGGGGGGTCTAATTAAGCAGGTCTCCACTGTTACAGGCACAGCTGTGAAAGAATTGACTGTGACATGAGTTATGTATCCCAGACTGAAGGCCAGGTTGCTCTATAGAGGATTATGTCTATTATTTGAGAGTAGAATCAACAACAAAGCATATAATTAACATCAGAAGAATACAGATATCATTATTTTCTCGTTTCAAGTGATTTCTTTTTCTTTGACAAGTATGGTAAGTTGTTCTTTCAAGGTCAACCTGCTCTTTTAAAGACTAAACTCATCACTGAGTAAACTTCTTTGGTGGTTTAGAGTTCAAGAGAGGTGGATTCTATTTAGTTAAAATATTCCACAGTGCTCTGCAGGGTTAAAATGACCCAATTACTGTATATACTTACCAAGAAAAAATCTGAAATATCAAAAAATTACATAAAAACTATTGCAAAGAGACCAGATATCAAAACCTAAATGAAGTCAAGGGCCACACTTTTTTTAATTACTGTCATTTCCTCAATATGAAACATGTGCATTTTCTCATTCACCTCCACCGTCCCATGGTTTCAATGACAAAGTCTCAGTTGACTTCTACAAATGGAGACAGAGACGTGATGTGTAAACAAATGCAAATGTTTTCAATGGGAAAGGAGGATTTCAAGAGTGGAGAACTCCTACCTTTGAAATCTGCAGTGTATTTAAGAAGATGTGGCAGATTCAGTCCCCAGACTACCATGAAATGGACTAAGCCTATAAAGTAGTTTGAGAGCTGAACTAAGTGTAGGTACCTAATTTAGAAGTATTACAAGTATTATATTTTCATAATTTTATGTTTAGAACCTTCTACATTAATTCAGATTTATTTAATCCAGAATGATTACAGCTATATATGTGAAAATGAAGGTCAAATTATTTTATACATTAAAAAATTGGCTATTTAGAGAAATTTCTTTATTTTAACCATGAGCATTTTATTTTCAATTTTTTTTCCCTGAAACCTATCTGCTACAAAGCCTTCTCTTCAGCCAAAGAATTCAGCATTTCAGGCCATGAAGCAAAACCACAGATTTCTTAAAAATTTAATTAAACAACTGTCAACCCAGCCATACGGGTAAAGGACCTTTAAATGACCTGAACTTCACAAACATGGAGAAGAAAGTAAGAGAAAACAGAAAAGATGAAGTGAATAAGATAAAGGTATGATTCCATGATTATTCTTACTGTGATCATCTCTCAGTCTCTGTTTGATATGGCTGATTAGTAAGACTACACATTTGAAAACTGTAGATTTACTCAGTTCTTTGTATTAGACCCTTCTGTATCTTTTGCTATCTAAAGCCATAGTCACTTTTTATGCTGATAAGAAGATACTAACCATTCCATAATATTTGGATAAATAAAATCCCATGTAACGTTTTTTGTGTGCCCACAGGAAGAAAGCTGAGTTTAAAGCAATTTCCAGAAAAACAAACACACTAAATCAGTAAGGAATTACTTATTTCTTAACAGACTACTAGGTTCTCATTTTTCTGTCTATGAAAAAGACACAAAATCATCTGCTAAAAAACCTAACCTGGAATTGTGCCCATCATCTTTTCACAGTCCTTATAAAGTGCAAAGTGCAGTGATCCCATAAGTTTATGGGTTAACTTTTGCTATTTGCTGTATACAGAGCTTCTCCACAAGGTCATATATTTAGAGTTCTGAGCTTGTTTCTAATCCCATATGCCAAGAAAACTTTACATTGATTCAGGGAGCCTGATTCCCCATTGTAAAGTGATTGCATCAGCCTCAGTTGTTTTAGGAGCCCTGGGAAAAGATCCATCTCTTTTCCTTCAAAGCCTCCTGTGAAGTGGTGTCACACAGAGCTTACACAATGCACTGCTCATATCGAGGCAAAGGTGGTCCTGTAAATTATTTTGATGTGGGTAAATTTCTTCATATTTGCTGTAATGCTCTTTATCAGAAAAATCTGCTGGAATAACAGTGGCAGGGATAGTAACTTTTTAACCATGCTACCTGAACTCTGTTCAGAACAGATCTAGGAGTAAATTAGAGAGTTGTAACAGACTAATGACTTAGCTATGTGACTATTACTATTATTGTCAAAGAACTGAAACAGAAAAACTCTATCATGGACGGATTTAATGAGCCAGCTCAGGTTATTCAGTGTTACCACAGCAATCAGACTGACTATATATAAAACACTTTTCCATGAATATTTTTGAGCCTCAAGAATAATCAGTTATGCATCAATGTAGACTGACTAGCCTCCCATATATCTTGCATTACAGACTAAACAGATGGTTTTAAATCCCTCCCTTTGAAATCATTATGGCCTCTGGAGTTCAGCAGTGTGGTTGATGATAACAAATCCCAGGGATGAGGGGGATGAAATTTTGTAGATGTTGCTTCAAAATACAGGAGTTTAATATATGATGAATGACTATTTATGGTTTTTATAATACCATCTGTGTGAATAGCAATTTATAGAATACAGGTTTCTATCCCGATTTTCCAACCTAGTACTGAAAAGTCAGTAGTCAGGGTTAGTTTCCTTTTTGCCTTAGCAACATTTGTAGAATTGCTGTTGAATAAATTATTGGCAAGAATGAACTAAAAGGAAATAAATACATTGAGGAATTGTGTTGACACATTGAAGAACATGAGAGTAAAACTATTGATACAGAGGGAAAAACAGATTTCCCTGAAGTCAATTGGAATTTTGCTACTGGATTCCACATTGCCAAAATTTCACTGCCAGTATACATTTTGGCTATTTTTTACCTTTAATTAATGCACCATTCATCTGTTTTCTCACCCTTCCCACTTAGTTTCTCCTCTTCCTGCTCTCCCTCCCTCCTTACCTCTCTTTGGTCCCTGTCCTATATCTGCAGCATCTGCCAGGCAGTTAAATTTTAAAATAGCTTTTCCCTTTGAAGTGCTAATACCAGCACTGCTATTTCTATAGCAAGTAACTTCACTGACTGTTGTGATTTGCTTTTACTTTTTGTTTTGTGTGTTTGTACGTGCATATGTGGGTGCTACGTGATTTTAAGAATGAAGAGGTGGAAAAAATGGAAAGAAAGAAAAAAAATCTCCCAATTCATTTTTATAAACGAAAGGCTGTGATTTTGTCAGATCTCATGAGCTAAGCAGGTTGAACTTGGTGAGTAATTAGATAGGAGACCTCAGAGGAAAGCCCAGGGTGCTGTATGTGGTGCACAGAAGACTTAATAGCTGTGATGGTTCCTCTTCAGAAAGGGTAAATCATTCCTTGTGTTCTTCCTTCATGGAATCCATGAGTGGCTATGAAACATGACAGGTCTGTGTGGAAAATCTGTTTCAGAAAAGAATACTTTTAATACTTTAATGCTGCCAGAAGCTAGGAGGATGTTCTGAAAGGACCACTTTGTACACACACTCCTTTACAGTCTTTAACCATCTGGCCAAGAGTAGGAAAGTAGATGAACTGTACACCAGAGGCAGAGTACTGGACCTTTCATCAGTTCCAGCATGTGAAGTATTCCATTTTTGCATATTGAGCACTTGAGCAATCACTGTTGTCTTCTGCAAGATGTCTCATTTTGCTGTTGCATATGATATGTGTGTGTTTATTTTAAACTGTCCTTACATGACCATTTTACACTGTGCTGTGCATTTATTTAGCAAAGTGAAAAAAATGCATTCCATGCTTGGGTGTTAACCTTAAGGATTTTGTGAGCCCTGACTGATACTGTGAGATTCAGAAAGCTCAGAGGTGGACATTTAAAATATTATTTTCTTCATTCATGAGTGTGTTGCATCTTCCTCGTAAGTTTTTCCATTGATTTACAGATATAGAACAAAACTCCACTGATTAATTATGAAGTCAGCAGTTACCTGTGCACTGAGAAAATTAGTCACTTGCACTATCTGGATTGCTCTTAGGGTTTCCTTTGGGAAAGACAATATGAGAAAACTGTTTCCTGGTCTGTGTAAGTCAGGAATGTACTTATAATATGATGTGTTTAACAGTGGGTCAAAGCTTGATGGCTTTTGTAAAGCTAGGTCCCCTTGTATGGCTGTTTCTTTGAGATACTTCTGTTTGTTTATCTTATCTTGTTTATCTTTCTGTTTGTATATCAAGAAACTTCCAAATTCTATTGCCTTGAACAAGGCACTGGAGAATTTCTTCACTCCTTTCTCCAAGCCACTTTCATCCCACTACCCCAAAAGGCTCTTTGCTTTTCTAAGCTTCTTTCAAGGCATCTGGGGGCAAAGTCAAAAGATACCTGCCTACATTCTCTCTAATATTTTCCTAGACTTGCTGGAGAGGCTATGTAGCTGTGCTAGGCAGGTTATGGACACCTAAATCTTCATATGAAAGTTTAGAGTTCCCCCTCTATAGGAATGTCCCTTTGATTTAGCAGGTCCTTGGGGTATTTGAAAGAGAGCTAGATACAACAGTTACAGCTCTCAGAGCATAAATGATTCTTAGGAACAACTTGAGGGAAGGCACACCTCTAAAAATACGGGGTGGGAATTTTGTAGTCAATTAATAATGATATGTACGTTTCTAGCTGAGCTTTATATCTTTAATAATAACATGTATATTTATATCTGAGCTCTGTCACTCTGTCACACAGCTTTGTCACTGTGCTCTTCAGCTGGTCAAAATTTGGAGATTTGTAGATTATTCCCATTAGATGGGAGAGCTGTTAATAGAGATTGATCTTTTATCAGTGCAGTCCTATTTCTTAGAAGCAACATTTTAAAAAAAATCTTCTTTCTTTGAGCATAGCAGAAATTATACATATCGAAAAAGCTTTTCCTTTTTCAGAGATTCAACCCATGTCAGTTTGTGCCAGCAGCCCAAAATCTGTCTAGCTTTACTCCTCAGTACCTGTTCTTTGGCATTAATTTGACATGAGCTCCTACATATTTCCTCTTTCTCTGTATTTATGCACATCCTACATGCATAGCCTACATACATTGTGTCACTTTTATTTGTATCCTTCTTAAAAAACAGCAAAACCACTCCACCCACTCCATTCTCATTCTGATCTCACATTTTCAAGCTTTTGCTTTGTACAGAGACGTGCAATTGTGTTTGGGGTTTAGAGACTGAAGTCATTTCAGTTCCTTGTTTCAGCAAAGGAGCATAATGACTTCTTACGTCTATCTTAAATGAAGAGGGACAGCTATACCCAAGAGCTGCAGTGAGGTTTACCTGACCCATAATTTTACAGCATATAAACCACATTTCAGCTGAAACATCAGAGCCAGCAAAACAATAACGGTCTTGGTTCATTATTGTGGTGCAGTGAGTTTTCCTTCCAGTGATCTCATGTCTGCTCCTCCAGAAGCAGGAAATGCACTGAGGCTCTGAAGGGCAAGCCTGCAACATGCTTTTCTCTTTAGCAAATTGCACAGCTTCAGGAGAATGTTCAGAGTGTGTGTACTGCAGACACCAGCCTTGTCCACAACTTGCCCTAGCTTTGTATAGATCATTTTGGACTGTTTTCAGGGTAAGAGAACTGCAGAAGCAATTGCACTTTAGTTACAGTCTGCTCTGAGTCTGCAGAAGGTACAACTCAGCTGGACTAGCAATTTGAAGTGATGTGCTTTTTTGGATCACCTTATTTCTTGCTGTGATTTTTCAGTCACCCTTCCTATTTTCTCTCGTTCTTCAGTTCACTGCCTCTGGTGACACAGTTTAAGGTAACACAATTGACATCTGAGTGAGGGCATTTAAAATGGAGGGCAATTTTAAAAATCAGAAATAATGTCTATGGCAAAGTGCTTCAGTTCCAAAATTATCTACACTTGTTTAGAATGCCTCAATAACCTTTCAGGAATTACAGAATTGCTCCCCTTTCAGAAAATAAATCTGTCTTCTTTCAACTTCATTGATGTCCTATCAGAAATTTGTGTCTCTTACTTTACTGTTACCAAGGATTTCTAACAGTCTTTCTGGCTTCAGTAAGAAAAAGTCATTTCATGAAAATTAAGATGTCAGAAATTACAATACTCAGTGACCAGACAAACATGAGAGAAGACGCACTTCTCTGGAATATTTCAGAGGCTGTTACTATATTGGAAAAGGGAAATCACCTATATCAAGCCCTGAGATTTTATATTACAAAGTTCCCATGAGTTTTATCCAGATTGAAGTCCACATTTGTCTGGATAATCTTTTATAAAGCTGAGAAGAAAAGTTCTTTGGAGAATGAGGAAAAGTTGAGTCAAACTCACTCCTAATGAACACCAGTGTCTTGAGTACCAAAAGGAAGATCTGCCCCCTTATTTGTCAGATATTTAATTCATTGAAAATTGATTGAAAATCAAGGCAAAAGACACTCTTTATGTCTTGAGTCTGTGCATCAGACTGAAAAAAAAATAATCATAATTCATCTGAAACCACAGTTTGCAAGAAGTGGCCAGAATTAGTCATAAATCAGACCAACTTCATGAACCTTAACAGATGAATAACTGTGACCAAGCTTTGAATATTAAGCCTTGAATCAAGAAAATGTCGTATGGCCTTCAGGCCAGGGATATTTCATGTAGATGTACTCTTATCTTTTGCTTTTAAATCAGGATTGATTCCGTCATACAGTATTTCCTCCTTCAATACAATTTATTTTCTAGAAATAAACCTAGAAACATGTATGTTTATATTTTATATATGCTATTCTAATTAGAGATTTCATGTCAAATGTAGTGAACCCTCAGAGAAAATTCAGTGAATTCAGTCCTAGCTCTGATGAATTAACTAGCAGAATGTCTTTGATTTTTGTCTGATTGAGATTTCATGTGAAGTCTTAGATAGAGATACACCAAGACCAAATGTTTGGTGTGGCAGTACTGAAACTCGATTCACAATACAAAAAAAAAAATATTGCTTGAAATATTTCCAATGAATCTGTGTCCATAAAACTTCAGATGTTGCAGTAGTGGAACTATGCATCCATCTTCTCATACCAATAAGGTATCAGCAAGGATATTAATAATTTTGTAGAAACATTAAGTTGTACTTCAATAAATACCAGTAATACAAGAAATCCAGGCTTTGAGGTTTTGCACACTTTGATGGTTACATAGTTCTACCACTCTCACTGAGATGACACATGAATAAAACTGCCCAGGGGATTGTGTTCTGCAATAAGGAACCTGGAGAGTTTCCAAAAATAGAAGAAACTAATGAAAAGCATAGAAAATAGGTCCACTCTCCCCCCTCTCTAGCCATGGTGAATTTTCTTTGAATTGTAGTTCTAGGCCATTTTTAAGTAGGAAATGTAGCACAGCAGACAGACTGGACTTCCACCGGGCTAGTCATGACTGGTTTTCTCCTTTCTGTTTTTAATTATACTAAATTTTTATCCCTATCTCCATAACAGTTGACATATCATCCACCATCTCTTTTAACACCTGTGCTTTCTCCAGAGTTTAACACTGGTAACTTGAAAGCAGTCATCTATGTGTGGGCAACTATTGAAATGGAAGACAAGAAAACCTGTATAAAAATTGTGAAGTGGGTAAGGACCTGCAAAGGAAGAGAGTTTATGCTGAAAAGAGATCAATGGATAAATGGAATTTGCTAGGTTTGTTAAGACTCGGCTCTTACTATTTTTGTATCCTTTAATAAATTCATTAATAATCTTAGAAAAACAGAAAATGTGTAATTTGCTGTTGATGCACAACTTATCAATAGCACACACTAAATATTGGAGCCAAAGAAAGGCATTGTATTATAGGATAACAAAATTCAAGGTTATGCACCACAGCCCAATAAAAACTTTTGGTATAATGCGGTAATTTGTGAGTCAAAAGTTGTATGGCATGAGAAAGACTTGTTGGTATTGAGCACAGGAGAAACCAAAGGCAATCTACACAGGAAAGTCAAGAAAGAAAGTGAGGCAAATCCCACCTTTATCAGTGTTTAAATGGGGGTGAAGAGACCATTGTGGGCATTACTAGTAAGAGTTTACTGGAATGCCATGTATAAAACTCTGTCCATCTGTCAGCATTTAAAAACTACTAATTCAAACTCTAATAGGTCATAGACATCATCAGGAAAATCCAGAACTCGATTTATGGGAAGGGATTGAAAGAGGATCTGTTTCAATTGTAGAAAAACATGAGTGTTATGTATAAATACATCAGTAGGTGAACAGAAGAGAATAATACTTAGAATGTTCTGGGGAGAGAAACAAATGGGACAATTTCTAATCAGAGGAGCCTGTACATGTTCAGGCACTGCCTTCACTGAGAGTGAAGTGAACTGATTTTAAGATGAAGCACTGGGTTACAGAAGATGCTAGGTAATGTTTGCTAAAAAGCAGAGTTTTGGATTGGTGATTCAGAGGTTTTAATCAAGTTCCACTTTTTTACTTTTTCAGATGAGTACATCAGTTTTTGCAGGAAACTTTTGATTCTGATAAAATGCCTTTCGCCTGCCAAAAAAAAGTAGGTAGAACAATTCAATCTACTGTTATGTAATTATTTTGAAACACCAGTACTAAGTGCAATGAAGTAATATGGTGGATATAGTCTGTCTTGCCCTATTTCTGCTTAATTTAAAAATTCAAAATCAGCTTTACTTGTGTTCCTTTCCTACAGTAAGAATGGTTTCTAATATACATGGGAACCTTCCAAATTCACAAGTGTGATGAAAATGGGAAAATTTGGAAAAAGAGGACAATTAAGACTTTTCTCTGTAGAAGGCAAGTAAGTACTACTTTTTAAAAGAAAATTTAACTGTAATTCTTATGTGCTATTGTGCTGTGTAGTCTAAATGCAGCATTCAAATACTGAACCTAGAGATTTTTAGTCCCACTTTAAGTGCAAACCACAACACAGCCTTAACTGTGGAGTTAATTACTCTTTTGTGTATGAGTAACACAAATCTACAGCATAATGCGGAAGGAAAATTAACATGTGTTGTGTAAATGAATTTTTCCCACAAATCTGCTCTACTATTTCATTTCTTTTTGTCTTCCTCCTTGCACAGTTTTAAACCTCTTTGCCTAGGATCACCTTTCTTAGGACTTGTGACAATTTGGGGATCTTGCTATGTAAAGCTTATGAACTCTGTCTGATACTTAGAAATCTCATATATAACTGTGTCTGGTTGAGAATTCTTTGCTAATCTAAAATCCACAAGAGGTGATTTTTGCTCCTGGCACATGATCAATAAGGAATTGTTAAACCTTGATGATATCCTATTCAAATACATTCCCTTGGAGCCTGACAATGCTGCCAGGTAGGCAAACCTGGTTTTATAGATGGAGGCAGTAATGAGTAGGCGATAAATCATCTGTTCTACACAAATATCATCACCTGACTAGAGAGCTACTGGACTAAGAAGGTACAGTGGCATCTTGCTTGGTGTTGTAAAGTACATCTTCTATTAAGTATTGGAGGGGGATGGTGGACTTAGAGGACTTCTACCTATATTTGGAGTAGAAAATGAAGGCAGAGAAATGCAAAGGGATCCCTGCATTTAATAGCTGCTCTGAAATTCTTAAAGTCACTGTAGTCTTTTGCCCCTTCTGTGAAGAAACTCAAAAGTCCAGCGTACCGCTAGTTTAACAAATGGTATTTGAAGAACTCGGGACTGCCCTCAGAAGAGAGGGCAGCAAAGCTCTGCGGGAAGGAGCCGCTGTTGCTGCCTCAGCAGACCGAGGCGAGCTCACATGGACACCAATGATGTGTTGCACGCAAAAACCGGGCTCCTGCAACTGGCGCGGGGCCAGTTGTTTTCACCAAAGCTGAGGAGGGGTTTTGGACACATTTGTGCAAATGAGCTTAGTCCTGCTACCGTGATCATGGCCACGGGGACGCCCGGGATGCTGGTACTGCCCGGCTGGCCCCTCCGAGCCGGCAGCTCGGGGCTCCGGGGCCCTGCTCCACAGCCAAGGCACCCGGCGGGCCGCTGGCAGCCAGGAGACGAGGAGGGGCTGCAGCTCCCGCCCGCGGCCCGTTCCCGTGGAGCTGAGGATGCTCCCGCGTCCAGCTGAGCGGCGGCTGCAGCCGCGCAACTTCCCACGGTTACCTCGCTCTTCCCCGCCCGGCTCCCAGCCCGGTCCCGCGGCCGTGAGCGGAGGTGCTGCCCGCTGACCTGTCCGGGGAGAGCCCGCCCTCCCTCAGATCGGGCAGCACTCGGGCACCCGCGGCGAGCCGGGCGCTGCTGCGGCGTCCTCCCCTCCCTCCGCTCTGGCGGAGCCTGTGCCAGGGGCGAACTCCGGGAGAAGGGACCGTCCCGTGTGCCCTGGCTCCCCCCAGCCCCCTCGCCTGCCTCCTCCCCTGGTCACTGGGACTGATGAATTAATCATGATGTGGCTGCTGTTAATGCATTTATGTNCGCGGCGGGTGAGGGAGCGCGGGGAGCGCCGGCCCCTCCGCTCCGCGCCGGGCGAGCCGCGGCCGCAGCGCTCTCCATGGCTCCGGAGGAGGTAAAGGGAGTCGGGACCGCTCCCCGTGCCCCCGGCAGCCAGGAAAGGGGCAGGGCGGAGAGGGCGCGGGCAGGGCAGCTCCAACTTGCCGGCAGGGGGGACAGGAATGCTGGGCTTGCCGCGGGAGGTGTGCGGGGTGCGTTCGCTTCGCGTCCCCGAGGTTCCCCCAAATCCTGCCCGCGGTTTAGAAATCGCTCTCTTGACATAAAAGCGCGGGAGCCAGGCTCACTGTATCGCCGCTGACGCTGTCAAAATCGCTGTGGCTCCAGCAGTAACAACAGCGAGCCCCCTCCCTGCCGCCCTCCTCCTTCCCTCCCTCCGCCGGGTCACCCGCTCCTCGTGAGAAACCAGACTCTAATATTCCATTAGCTTCATCTTCCCCGCTCACGCGAAAGTGAGGAAGACTTGCTAATTAATTTACATACGAGGGAATGATGTCTGAAGGAAGGAAAAAAAACCCCGTTGCACCTGCTCCGCCGAGGCTTGTCATCTGAATCTGGAGGAGAGCTATAAATCATGTAAAGTGTTCGCGGTGGAGTCGGCTTCTTCTGAGAGCTGTAGGATTATGTATCCAAATGCTGAATTTATATTTCCCACTAGGAAAAGACTGAAACTCAGGTCAGATATAAACTGCATCATTTCATTTAAAACAAAACTGTAGTTATTTATTGTAATTCTAGACGGGATTTTTCTTCTTTCCTGATTAAATAGGAAGTAATATTAGAGCATGAAGTAATGATTTACATATTACAGCCTGAAATCTCTTGCAGAGTTGGAGGTAGTGGAGTGTAAGGATGGTGCTTTAGAATCACATATGTCCTCTTATTTTTGCCATACATGAAAAGACTGAGAATAACCAGGCTGTTTTACCTTCTGTTTTCAGTGTGTACAAACCCATATTTTCTGAGATACAGGACAGGGAAAACTTGGACAAGGGATAGCACAACTTCCATTGAAAATGTTGACTTTCTCAACTACAGCAGCTAAAATCTGTGTGATGTCTGCTTTGATTATTTCAACCCTTTGAAAAAAAAGCTTTAAAAAATGTCATAGGCTACTTCTAAAATTTTCACTTACTGCCTCTAAGGCAATACTGTAATAGTTCTTGACACTTGCCTGCTAAATGAGCTGAACTGGGGAGACCTAATGTTCAGTAAGATGTTTGTGTTATTCCTGTGCCAGGTATTTCTTCGTAAAATACAAAATGACAGCTTTAGTCTGATAAAATAATGGTTCCATACTGTAGAAATTATTCATACTTTAGCTTTGTGAATTTTCATATATTGCAGTAGATTTGTTACTGGAAAAACTAGACTGAGGTTTTGTCACTTCAAATGAAACTAATTTATATTGGGGTTAATTGCTTTAGTAGCCTAGCATATTTTTGACAAAACTGTAAATGACAAATATTACCGTTTTGTTCCACTTATGTAAAAATACTGCTTTTTTATTAAAAAGATGTAATGTGTTATAGATGGATCCTGTACGTTGCATCAGAATGAGGAAATTAAGGAGTTTGTGTGCTTTGACAGCACGTGTGATTTGCAAGTTTCATAAGTTGTGGGCTTATTGTAAAAGTGTGTTTATGTGTGTGGCAAAAGACTGCTATGCTAGTAGAAGAAACTAATAATAACACAGAAATCTGTGAGGTAAGCAAGAACATACGAGCCAGGCTAACCACTCAATATGCTTACTTTGAAAGCAAGCCTGGACGCAGTCATTTTCATACCAGTGTTCTACAGCAACAAAATAAGGGAGACAAAAATAAGCACAAGCCAGAAATAAAAAGACAAAAATTTAAAAAGAGACTGGTCAGGTGGGGGAAAGCATTTGAAAATCAAGTCTTTCTGTCAAATCCAAGACTGCAGGTCCTTGTTAAACTAAACCATACTCACATATAGAGCATTTTTATGGCATTTAAGGTAGAAGCCTTGGTCTAGACTATAACCAACCAATTAAAAGGGATTCAGTTGTTGAGAATTTAGTTTGTCATCAAATAAGAGATGGTAGGGGTCAAATGGCAGACAATAAAAGTGGAACTTTTTCAAACTTGGAATGGGAGAACAATTTGTTTTCTTTTCCAAATCTTCTGTCTCTAACTGGAAATGCTGTCATGGACACCAGTCCACAAAGTGGCCAAAGTTTATTAATTAGTGAACATTTATTGTTCTGAGATACTATTATAATAGAAATACTTTTTTTCTGTGCAACTGGTATTCTTCTGGCCAGTGCTTTGGCTTTGTAAGTTATAAATGAAACATGGGAGTTCTGATTTGGAGTTTGAACAATATATGTCACTGCTTAAATTTCAGTCCAGTGTACATTTTTGTTTGGCTGTCAAGTGTTGGAATGACTTATATTGGAAAAGAATTTGCTTCTTTTCTAAAACAAAATGGAAAAAATCTTTTGTCAGCCAGAGGGAGGTGGGGAAATGTGTGTACACTCACCAGACTTCATTGGCCTAACAATTATGACTTGTGTTTGATACAAGGGATTGTGGGGTTGGTGAATGACAGACCCGCCTACCTTTTCAACTCTTGCAGCAGGTTGAGCACGCTTTTTGGGTCAGGAAACCACAGGGCTGCTTGTTTATTGATGGGCACAGCTTTGAAAGGAGCTGAATGGAGAAGAGGGTTGTCTGCAACATTGCTCACTGTTCCCTTACTGCCATACAAATAACTACATGATAACTGGCCAGTGGCTGTGGCTACGTGAATGTGCCCTCTCTGTTTTCTGTAGCTGTTTTTGCTTCACTCATTGCCATGGAAAACTTCTGAATGGGTTGTTCAATGATTAACATGAAAGTCCCATGTTATGAAGGGTGGGGATAGTTGTATGTCTTCACAGACAGTTTAAATTACATGATTCTGAATAGTGACAGTGTTTGAGGTGTATATGCTTTGAGTACAATCAAATGCCATCTTCGACTGTTTATATAGTAAGCAGGAATCCATTATACTGGCAAAGAGGACAAATATTTAATGAAGACCCAAAGAGGCAATATCATTTCAGTATGTTTGCAGTGTACTGCTCTGTTTAGCTGCTGATTAAATCTTCTGATCTCAAGGAGAGCTTCTAGTCATCTGCTTTGATGCAATATTCCATAAAACCATTTAACCTGGAGGGGTAGGAGTTTAAGTCTTAAGATTGTTTTCTCTTAAAGATAAAAAATTGCATGAAGTCATCTCACAGCCCTAGTTGAACTTTATTGGGAATAGTGTGAATAAAAAGTCTGGGAAGAAGGGGAGAACAGGGAGTAATTGATCACCATAGTAATTCAGGGCTGAAGAGAAGACCTTATCTTATCTAATTCCAGTCATAAAGTCATCACAGTCTACCTTTAAGTACATTGCCCTGTTACTCTTTCTGGAAAGGTGTTTCAAAACCTCTCTCCTAATGCTTAGAGCTTTCTTTGAACTTTCAGCCTAAATATATATTCTTTGATTTCTAATTTTTAATGTTATTTGAAACCAACTCCTTCCTTGGTGCGTAGTCCTCAATAAATTATAAACATCGATCATATGTCTTCCTCAGCTTTTATGTGCTAGGATCAAACAAGCAGAGCAAGCACCTTTTAGTCTGTCTGGTAAAACAATAAATAGGAAGATGCAGAACGTAGTAACTTGATTCTCCTGAATTCTGAGCCTTGTACCTGAAGTGTTTGCTCAAAGTCTTGAATAAGAGCTAATGCTCCACACGGTCTTTTGAAAATACTTTGTCAGGCACTGGTGAATATCAAGTTTGTTTTACAGATAGGTGAGTTTGGTTTAATCTGTTAATAGTAAACATGGGTGTGTGATTTATCTTTTTGTGTTCCTCTCAAGTGATAAGAGACCGTCACAGAAATAATCACAGAAATTCTGCTATTAGTAGTCATGTGGCTTTGAGAGTTGTTAAAGATTTTGCCATTTCTAATATGCCTGTGCAAATGCTCCTCCAATTTCTTCCGTAAGTTAGCAAGAACCTCCCCTGTATCAAGAGGGCTTCCTGTAACCAGTTTTTATCAAAACCCCTCTGCTTTTCACCATGTTCACAGACATATAATGAGTATGAAGAATGATTTTAAAGAAGTCCATTCAATATGTTGCCATTAGTCACCCTTATATCAACTTTATTTTTGTGTTATGCTTATATGTCCAACTCAGTAAATAATTGCTGGGTGATTTCATATCAAATTTTTACTGAAATCTGGAGGCAGTGGATTCTGAATTTCTTTTCCCATAATATTTGCTTTTAAAAGGATGGGTTTCTCCTTCCCACCACGTATTTATAAATACTCATTAAGATCCCTCCTGAGCCTTCTCCAGGAGAAAGTAACTCAGCTCTTCCTGCCTTTCTTCATATGACAGCTGCTCCAAGGCCCATATCCTCCCTGTGCCCTGGATGTACATACTGGATGTACACCTGCTTGTCCATGTCCTTTCTGTACTGGGGAGCCCAGAACAGGAGGCAATATTTGAGATTCCCCTCAATGGTGCTGAGGGGAAAGATCATCTCTCTCAGCCTGCTGACACTGTTTTTCCTAGCACGGAGTGTGTTGACCTTCATTGCCACATGGGCACTTTGGTGACTCGTGTCCAACTTCTTGCCCACCAGGACCCTTCCCACCCTTTAATGCACGGTTCTTTCTCCCTGGTTGGTCCCAAGACTTCTACCAGTGCACACAGTTATTTCTTTCTGGGTGAAGAAAGTGTATTTGCTTTTGCTGAACTTTTATTTCTCCACCCTGTAGAGCTCCCTGTTAATGGCAGCACAACTACTCCTTATTTCATATGCTCTGCCAACTCTCTAAGGGTGCCCTCAGTTACATTATTCTGGTCTTTAAGGAAAATGGCCACAATATCAACAGGGGTGCACAATTAGTAACGTTCCCAGCTGAATTTTGTGGCACTGATCACAATTCTCCAAGCCCAGCAATTCAATTACTTTCTGTTTCACCTCACTTTCATGCTTCATTAATAATAATGTAATTGTTGGTAATAATAGTAACATCAGTAATAATTTTACTAATGCTGTGTGGCCAGGAAAATTAACAGATTAAAATATCTCTTCCCCATCTTTCCTTGCTCTGGTTAAATGGCACTGGCACATGTGTACACACAAGCACCAACTGACAGTTGCCTTTTTGTTTGTGTTTGAGTGTATGACTGTGAATTACTCACACTATATGTGTGACAGGGGAGATAGTATTTTGTGTGTCACACAGGCACTGCAAGTTTTTTGCATTAAATTTTTTCCCCACCTCATTTTTATAGGGAGAATGAACCCCTGGGCTTGTTATAGTTATGGGAAGTTTGAAATGTGTAATCTTGAAATTGATTGCAAAATTGAGGTGAATTAATTGCTGAAGTTTATGAAGCCAAAGGGCCTTTCATTCAGGTGAAGCTTATGTGTACCTTATATGAAAAAATGCAAGGGCTTTGTTTATGCTTCCTTCAAATAGCAAAAAAATTTTTTGAGAAAAATTGCTTCTGTATTCCATATTTTCTCTTGCTATCCACACTTGCCTGCTTTGCCAGCAGCAGTGAGAAAAGACACTAAACTACCCCCATTGCAGACAAAGCTTTAGATTTCTAAGGTGAGACTCGGTGCTCTGTGTTCAAACTCAAATTATTTAAGTTTGGTCTAGGATCAAGCTGTTCTGCTGAAGGAAAATTTATTCAATATTGCTTGAAGAGAAGGAGTTTTCTGCTTGTTTAGCAAGTGACTGATGCTTTCACTTTTAGCTAAAAAATATATGTTTTGTTTGTGTGTTTGCACTTACAAGAGTGATAAAGAGGAACTCTTTAATCAAATGGCTTTCCACTTACAGAATGCTGCGAAGAGCACTTACAATATGGAAAATTATGATTATCTTTTTTCTCCTCCTTGAAATGAGGATATGGTGTTGTAGGGACAGTGATGGGCCAATTGTACTTAATACCTTGACACTGATTTTGAGAAGCAATCTAGTCTTTCCAGTTTGATTCTGAATTCACATTCTGTAGGAATGCCATCAGAAAAATGGGAGAATTTTGCCTCTCTGTGTGATGCCAAGGCCTCTCAGGATGCCTCCAGAATTTGGAGAGAAATGACTTTTGGCATTTAAGCTGCAGTGAACAGGTGGGAATTGAAAAATTGTGAATGGGTACCTGTGAAAGTATGCAGGTCTAGCCTTTTCTTTTATTTCCAAAATCAATATAAATGCTCATCATCTGAATTTCAGAAAAATAATTGCTTTCGGTTTTTCTTCTTTTTCTTGTTGTCTAAAATTTCCTCTTAACACTGTAGATCTGTTTAACTTGGAAAGGCAGAGCAAATCCTTTTCAACTGAGGTTATAAAAGGTGCAGATATAATTATTAAGTAAAATGTTATACATTACCTGCAGAACAATAGAGAAAATGATTTAATATTTTTTCTTACTACAATTCTCCAGATTGCTAATCAACCATTTTGTGTCATTTAAGTTTCTGCAAGTAAAGAAAACTGTTTAGAGAGGTAACAGAGGTGTTGAATTTAACTTGTTGTGAACTGCGAACAGCAGACTTTTTTCCAAAAACTGACAACAGAAAAAGGTGTTCTGAGGTTGTATTTATTTACAATGGGATCTTAGTGGATATCTGAAAAAAAATTGAAGATATTAGGTAGATGGATTATTTTGAAAAATGGCAAAGTATCAGTTAGTAGAGATACTGGGTTTTAGATATGAATTAATAAGGTAATTCAAATACAAGCATAACATTTTCTTTTCTGGATGGAGACAAACTGGGCTACTTCTGTCCTTGTCATAATTTAGCATCTCTATTGTGTTTACAAGGTAAAAAACTCCTTATAGATACTAATGATCTTCATTACACTCTCTGAAGGCAAGTAGGTGTTCTGCAAATTAATGGTACAGGACCAATATATTTTAGACTGAGAAGTGTGCTAAGAGTTTGAATTTTGGCATAAATGTGTTTGAAGTTTATAAAGGGCAGACTATATCACTCAGAATCCAGAATCAGCTATTACAAGGTATGCTTTTATTTTTGAGGAACAAAGATACAGGGTTTCATTCAGAACACTTGAATAACATCATGTCTCTTTGATAACAAAGTCTAGTCAGATGTAGTTTTTCCTGAATAAAAGTGTTGGGTACTATAAGGAACATTTTTTTAAAGGTTCACACAGAATAGATCTTTAATTTACAAAGATTGTGTAAGATTTAGCTTCCATTTTTTGTAGAAAGGTATTTACTTATGGAAAGAGGGAGCTTGTCTTTCCTGTCTCCACCCTCCTTGGTTGACAGACTCTCCCTCCAGCAAGCAGTTGACAGCAATCAGTTTGAGGATTATTTCTGGAAGGCAAAAGTTTACAGCTTTTCTTCAACAGTAAGATTAAAAATAAAGCAGCTGTCATCAATTTCCGTGGCTTAACTAGTTAAAATCATAGCCACAAAAATGCCATATTACTCAGCTAAGCTGTTCACTGCATTTTATACAGTGAGTAGACCTTATTAAATAAAGGCAGCCGAGCCTTGCAAACAATAGTTTGTAACACAAAATTTTGAAAAATTAAATTTTTACTGGAACTTCAGAATTTGTTAGTTATTGTTTTTAGATAAGCTAATTCTTTCAAGTAAGCCTTACACAGGTATTGCAATGAAATATTTTATTTTGTAACCTTATCATATATGAAGGACATGTAGGTAATTCTCAGGATGAAAGATGTCCATATCTTATAACAGCCAGAATCTTGGGCATCTTCCAGACTTGGCTCACATTAATTCTCACAGCACTGTGTTTTCCATTGCACCATTTATAAAGGTAAATACTGTCAAGTTTAAGATGGAAAATAATTTGCAGTTGTCAGCTTTGACACTTTCTAGTGCTAGATTCTTGAGATGCAATATGAAAATAAACATTTAAGGGTTTTTTTTCTAGGTTGCCACAGTCAGAAATCTTTTAGACCTAATCCCCAAACATTAGGCTATTTCAGTCTCACAAATTATGACTCTGCTTCCCTTGCACCACATGCTACCTTTAGTTTATTCTGTAAATAAATAGTTCCATTTACTTAGATAATGTTTTGCTGGCCTTTTAAAATCTACTTAATTTACAGAATTTCATTTTATGACTTTGATTTTGTTCTTTACTATAGAATGTGAAGTCTTTCAGTAGTTTTCACAACCTTTGTATCACTGATTTTCTGGCTGTGGTGTTTTCTCTCCTGTCCTAGAGTAATGAAATACTCTTATGATGAATAGACTTTTTTGTGCTTTTAGGGTTTTCTAAATGCAAAATCTGACATGTGCACTGGAGAATGAAGAAGAACAAAGGGCTTGTTATTTTCATACTCTGCTGCATTCTTATCTTAGCTCCATGTTTCTGGATCCAAAAGTGAGATCCATGCAAACACTCCTGAGAGGTGAGGCCTCTGAGGCAAGTTAGAGAGCTGAATGTTTGTGTAGCTTTCACTCTTTTTTTAAATCCCCCCTCTGTAAAATTATGGGAGTTTAAGACAGTTATTTCAATGGGTAATGGCTGGCTTTTTATGCTCGCACTTCATCTCCTGTATCCTGAGAGTGCAAATAGTGCCACTGATAGAAAACCAAAGTTTCAAAACTAAATTTATCTTGAAAAGAGAACTGTTATGATAATTATACATAGAGCATTAGAAAATGGAAATAATCTAAATCTTCACTAAAGAGTAATTACTCAAAGTTAGATAATCTGGTGTTCTGAAAAGAGCACTGTCTCATTCTTCTTTTGAATCCTTGTGTGGTCACAGGCACAGAACATGGTGCTGTAATACTCCAAGGAATTGTTCTACTTTGCTTCTATAGTGAAGCAGTTTCCTTTAATCAAATGGAAGCCAATAGAAACACACGAGCATCGAACAGAGCTCTGTGTTGCCTGCTGGGAGATATTTAAATTTGTGCTAGCTTGCACTAGAAGGAAATGCTGTTAAAGCATTTTGTTTTCTTTCTGTAAAAACTCTAATGTTCAGTCTGTAAAGTTGCCATAAAAAAAACCCAGATAATGTTGTATATACTGATTAAGGCAATTAACTGTTCAGGCAATTGTGGAATAATACCATACAGGTTTAACATGTTTATTCCTGTACAAGCTGATCATATTACTTGATACTATAAATAAAAAATATGGGCTACTCTGCTGTTTGTAATTTACTTTTTGTGATCATAGGGCATTCTCATTTATTAAATGGAAATAATCAGCTATATGTATACGAGGAAGGAAATAATTAGATAGATCTTAAATGGCAAGTATTGTTTCAATCAAGATAATTTTGCATTGATCTGTAAAGGATTCCTTGCTAAAAAGGTTCAGAAAAAGAAGTATGTTAAGATTACAGAGCAATTTTTAAAAATTATGAATCAAAAAATATCAGTTGTCTCTGCATATGGTGTGTTATATGTGCATTAGTATTTTGACACATTCTCTGTCTGTTCAGCCATGTGCTGTTGATCCTGGTCCCATGAAATGTGTTAATTGTGCACAGTCATTAATAGCAACAGATACTTTATAATTTTTCTTTCATTGATTTTAATTTGGATAGCAAGATTAAATTTATTTTTTCAATCTTGTTATAATCTTGTTTTTTAAAACAGATAGAGCAACCAAAACATATACTGTGAGCTGTTGTACAGGAAGCTTTGGGTAAGACTCACAACTGAGTTTTGGGTTTGTAGCTATTGAATGAGATTTCCAGTATGAGAATGTGCCTCGTGTACAGAGGTTTCAATGTATTGCAGTGTGTAATTGAGGAGAGCTTGTTCTTAGCAATTTACAATGTACTTATGTAAGGCATTAAGAAATTTTAGGTATCAGCATAGGGTTGGTGAGAAACTTCTGAAGGGAATGTACCTGTCCACACATTAATTCAGCATAATATTACCTGAGGAAATATGATTATTTTTAATAGAATTACTGTCTTCCTACTCCTAACTAACTTTAAGAGAACTAGAGGTTCCAGGAATCTGATTTGTAGGGCAGAACTTACCATGATGGCAGAAGGAAATCTGTGTAATTAGCAGAGTTTGTTCCCCCTAACTTAATTGAATTTTTTTTTAACAAAGAGCTAGGGGAAAACATCTTTCCCCTTCTACAAATTATCTGAGGAATTTTACTTCCTAAGTGAGCTATTTTATTGTACTGCTGGAGCTTCAGGATTCCTCAGAATACAAATTCTACCTTCGAGTTAGTTAGATAAGTATCCAAATATGAAATAATTTCATCTTGACCTTTTAATATCTAACTCATTTAAATTTTGCTGCTGAGTAAATACCTACTTCGCTTAATACATTCCTGTTTAATGCGGAATGGCTCTAAAAAGTGAAAATTGCCATCTAATTGTAAAGGTAATAAGGAAAGCATTTTCCCTATTTGAAGTTTTATACATTAGTTTCTTCTTATTTAATGTCAAGAGAATGAGCTTAGGAAGGCTGAATAAAATGGGAGGAGCTATAAATGGTTTTCCTCCAAGGTAACTAGACAGTCCTTTCAAAGTTAAACTGAACTAATTATTTTAATTTAAATCTTATTAATTCAATACATATATAGCACTTCTCTATTCTGTCCATTCAGCATATTTCACTGAATATAATATATTCTTAAGAAATATCTGTTCACATAGATCAATATTTTAGATCTGATTTGGCCTAATATTTCAGAGTTTTCTTATATTGATGTGACCTCAAATCCTAGCTGACAAAGTAAGATGTACTGTGTGTGTTAGTCTGAGAGTAGCTGCTTCATGTGATCAAGTCATAGATCCAAATTATCGCCCAGTGAAAATGCAGGCAAGTTAAAAATACTGTTATACCTTCTTGCTGAAAAGATTTTATCTGCTGCATGTGAAACTGTTATTTTGGAGAGGCTAGTAGAGAGTAAATAGAATACAATTTAAAAAATCCATGTACTATTCTTTCTGGGGGGAGCAAAGAATATGAAACACATTGAACAATAGGGTGGAAAGATAGATGTTCCTGTTTTAATGCAGTCTAGGTAAGAGGAATGTCTGGGATTAATCTAGTGGTGAATTACTTTCTATCCTCCACTCATAATCTGTGCTTATTGGACTTGTTATTGTGTGGTAATCCAATTTCTCCATGTGACACCAATGTAAAAGGGAGCTGTCTTTGCCTGCAGAGCCCAGTGCCATCTATTTTCCTGCTTATCTCTTTCACAGACTAGAAAGTGATTGTACACTGCACTGCATTTCTAAGTACAGCCTTCTTTGCCCTTCGTTGAATTCTTTGTTTGGCACAGAAAACTCAAGAACTGAGTCTGTCTTGATCTACTGGGCTTGACTTTATAGATGGGGCTCAGATTGGTTGTCAGTGGAAAAGCTGAGCTTTCTGCTGTGAATAATCAACAGTTGGCCAGCAGCTGTATGTGGAAAGGGTTCAACTGTAGAGCCTTGTTGTAAAAAGCCAGTGTTCTATCATCCGTATAATTGGTGTCTGAAATCCATCTGCAGCCATGTGTTAACAGATCACTCAGGTTAGGAATTAACCATCTCCAGCAGTGATAGCCAATTCCTGGAGAAAACCGTGGGTGCCATAGGAATGTGATAATGCTGTGGCATTGATGTTGAACCAGCGCTAGAAGTCGGGGGGAAGGACAGAGGTTTTAGTTAAACCAAGGTTTTAGTCCCAGAACTTTGGCCAAATGGTAATTTAAATAGATGTTGTCTACCTACCCTGACTGTCTTATTTTGAAAACAGTGTAGGCTGAAAAAAGAAATTGAAAAACGTACATGGTGCAAAGGAGAAATTCTATCTCTAGCATCATAAAATGTAAGATACCCAAAATTAACCTTGAAGTTAATCTTGCATGCTCATCATACTCAGTTCTTTAACATTATGATACTATAGGGTCTTGGCTGTGGCAAATGCTCATCTTTTTCCCTGCACTTCATTTGTGATCACATGATATGAACTCTGTGTTCAGTCATTTCTGGGGCTACTGGAAAGAAATAACATTTGTTCAGTTTGAATTTCTTACTGTTTGCTTTTATAAAGTAACCAGTTCATTTTATCCCCCTCTTTCTCTTTTTGCTCTGATTTTTTTTTTTCCCCCAAGCATTGTGAATGTTTTTTCATGGAAGACAGTCTGCATGCCTTAAATATCACCCTGCCATTCCAATTCTTAAATTGAAACCTTTGGCTTTATGTTTTCCTATATAATCTTGGTGTATATGCTGTCTTTCCCCTCTATTTGTCAGAAAGATTAATGTGAGAGTATTAACATAGCATGGCACAGGATTGTGTGAGCTGGTTCTTGTCACTCTAGAAAGGACCTCTATTCCTTTGTTGGATAGTGTGTTTGAATTTGTTGACAGTGAGAGTAGGATCCCACTGGAGGAAAAATTTATCTCTTCAGAAAGCTAACAAAGGAACAGTTTCTTGTGTCACAGAAGAGTGGTCATAGTTTTCATTGCTTGCACCTTCAAAGTAAAAAGTAGAGATGGATCCAGTCATTTAGTGCAATTCTTGGATACTACAGTCACAATAGTTGAGAGTAGTTGGATAAGTGGGCAGACAGGAAAATAGGCAAAACACATTAGTATTGAAAGTTATATTTTAAATATTCACAGAAGAAACATGGGGTCACTATTTTTCACACTTAGGTAGGGTGACAGAATAATTTAAACTCTATTTGTAACAATGCTAACAAGCTGGTTAGCTACTGTCTCTCATTTAAGAAGCATCAGAACAAAGGTATGCCACTCAGTAAAACAGCAATACATGTAGCTGAGGGGTTTTGCTGAAATAATTCTTAGAAGAAAAGAGAAAATGGTACAAAAGTGAAAAATGAAGCAAATGCTCATGACCTTGTGTAAATGACTACTTGAAGTGTGAATTCAGACACTGCTTTGTGAGAGCTTTTAGATGGAATGGTAGATGAAGGGAAATAGTAAGGAACAGAAAACTCTTGCTTGCTTGCTTGAGATTTATCATGCTATGAAAAACAGAACTTTAACTCTGTATATGAGCAAGATTGCACCAGTCACCAAGTTCCATCATCTGTTTCTATTCATAATCAGAAGAAACTTGGAGAACTCTGTAATTTTAAGTAGCTGTCTAGGTCAACTGTAGTTGAGCTGATTCCACCTTTAGCAAGAACCAATTCTTTTCATGCTAAAATAATCAAGACAAGAATAGAAAAGACAGGTTCATCATGCTTTGAATCATTCCATCTCTGTTCTGTGTAATTGGCCCAAGGGACTGCTAGAGTTTCCTCATTTATTTTTTTTAGAGCACCAGGAGCACTTTAGTCTCCTAGTTGGGGAAGCAGTTATTAAATCTGCACAGTGCATTCTAACTCACTTTTGAAAGATTTGCACCTGCTTCCACTGAAATGCGTGAGAGGCCAGACAGGGTATTGGATGAGGAGAGGTCTGAGCACACATCTTGCCCCTGACTTTTTAAACAACTTTTGAACAAAAGAAACTATAATTGTTGAAACCAAACCTAGTCATGTTGAAACTGGGAAGATATTAATTCTTCCAGAATGGGATGTTGGTTTTTTATGTAGTGGGTAATACAGGTTTTTTTTTAATCCAGGCCTGATTAAAGGTATAAGAATCTGTAATCTGTAGCATATGCAGTGTGCAAGATAATAGAGTCTATCAAAAGTAGTGTTTCCTGCACCATTTTGTCTCTTGCTGTATGTGTAAAATTTGCTACAGAATTAGCATTTAACATCTCTTTTTCTTACCTGCCTCTACTTTAAGATCCTTTTTCTTATTCCCGTACAGTGTGTTATTAGTGGTCATTTTGTGTGTATTTCTAGAACATAGCATAGATACTGAGTGTTTTGGCTGGATTTTTTATAACAGTGGTAGAGCTAGCTCCAACCTTACTCTATTCCTTTAAAACGATTTGTGAACACTTCTGTCTTAGATCATAGGCTCATATAATCAATTCAGGTTGGAAGATACCTCAGGAGGTGTCTTGGTCCAGGCCTCTGCTCAAAAAGTGTTGAAGTCAGGCCAGGTTAGTCAGGGTTTTCCTAGTTTGGTCTGAAAAACATCTGAGGACAGAGACAGTACCACCTCCTGGGGCAGCCTGTTCCCATGCCTGACTGTCCTTAGAGCAAAAAGGCTTTTCTTTATGGGCAGTTGGGATCCTGTGTCCTAGCTTACATCTGTTGTCTTGTCTCCTCCCGCTAAGCAACACCCTGAAGAGCCTCACTCTGCTCTTGTGGTGACCTCATTGTAGGCAAGTTCTTTTGTTGTTAATAGTAGTTTTATAGATGTTAAAGTACTCTGCCTCGCTTAGATTAGCTTCCTTTCTTGTGGTTCTGACATCAGAAAGGTATTGGAGGCAATTTGTCCTGTGTGTCTTATCTTCTCTGTCAAAGCTGTGGGTGCTTGAAGAGAAGGCTCAGAAAGACCTTATCAGTGTTTATAAATATCTAATTGGAGAGTGCAAAGAAGATGAACCCCTACTCTTCCCAGTGGTGCCCAGAGGCAGAACAAGAGATAATGGCCGTAAACTGAAACGTGTGAATTCCATATGAACACAAGAAAAAGTTTTTTACTGCAAGGGAGGTTTGGAGCATAAGTGTTTGGATTTGGGTATTGTTTATGTATTATTATCTGGAAATAATAAAAATAATCTCACGTAGATTAGTAAGCTTTATATGATGAAGAAAAAATGAGATGTAAGTTAAAGGGAGCCAGCTGAACAATAGCTAAAATACTTTTGTAAGAAATAATTGTTTTTAATGATATGTTCTTAATTGCCTTTTATTCAGAGCCATATATCTGATGAAATGGGAATAAAATATCTTGATGTTCTTTCTTCCATCTGTGAAACCACTGGGTATATTTGCTTCTGTAATGTTAAGCATTTCAGTAAAGGTTGTGGGTTATGTCTCTAATCAGTTCCTATTGTTCCAATAGCAAAAAGAAAGGCAACGTATTCTGACTCACTCTATAAAAAAAAATGCTTTTAGATTTTATTATCTCAGATTTTATAAAGCAAGTAAGGTTAGTAGAAGTTTATTCTGTTGGGTGCACAAATCAAAGTAAACTTTTGTTTGTTTGTTTTTTTAAGATAACCATTCAATTTAAGTCTGAACTAAAATTTCTGGATGACAAACTTAAAAATTTGTTGAGGCATTTTAAGATTTTTGACTTCTAACTGAAGATATTCAGAATTAAAGATTATTAAATAAATTGAAAAATGGTGTATATTGAGGGAATGCCCGACATTTCTGAGATGGTATTTAAGACATTTATTTGCAGATAAGTATGTATACTGAAATATCAGCATTCCTTGCTTATTAGGGCAAGTAAACTTGGGGAGTTGTATCTCATGCAACAACCTCTTGTCTCTCTCCAGAATCATTTGGAGCTGATGAGGCCAAGGGCAAGATTTAGGTAATGCTGATCCACAATTCAGAATGTTGAAGTCAGCCAGTCAGACAAAGCTGTTTCCATCATGTGATTACACACGCATTGCTCTTCATGCCCTATAATTTTGGCACCTAAAAGTTAAAATTATGATTCTAGGCTGACCAAAGTCAGTGGTGGATTCAGAGACTATGTCAGCTAAGATAGGAGCACAATCTGCCTTAATTTCAAAAAGGATCCTCATTTCATGCAAACTTAAAGAACAACTTTTTAATTAAATTATGTCTTTAGGGGAAAGGGAATGTTCATTCTATCCCCATCTTTATCTGACTCCTCCCTCACATAACTTGGAAAGGGAAATAGCTTTCAGTAGATTGTGCTCCTTATTTTGGTGTTTGTTAAACATGATCTTTTTTTTATCTCGCAGATCAGCTGTTCCTACCTCTTGTGCTATTAGAAAGAACACCTGAATGTAAGACTGAAAATTGTTTCATTAAAAATTGATCCCTGTGCCACCCAAAGTGGTGCTCTTAGCTATTGTCATTTAAGAAGTCAAAAAAGGGAATCTATGTGAATATTTTAAATTTTTTTCCGCAGCTGTTCTGTATTATTTTCTGGCTAATTAAAATATACAGAAAATATGTTGCGTGTCACTGACAATTTTATCCTAAGGCAAAGCTCTGTTTATGAAATTCTTGAGACTAGCTTTCCTCTGCTTGGAGCAACACCTTTTGCCATTTGATTATTGGTACCAGAGCAATGAAACTGAAAATGGATTTCTTAAAATGAAAATCAGGAAGGACGGTGTAGGGCACAGATATAAAGTACTACAGAGCACCTGGTAGTTGCTGATGTTTATGTGCTTGAGCAGTTGGTGTTGCTTAAAACTGACACAGCACCCTGAGATTTATCAGATTGATAACCATGAGTCCCACAGACGTGCTGTGGGCTAGCAGGGACACGGTAAAGGCTTGTCAGGAATGAAGTGTTGTGGCTGTAATTGTGACAGACTGTGATCCTTACCACTTGTATGAGTAAATAAAAATATAAGCTTCCTATTATGAACCTTTTCAACAGACTAAGTGTAATGTACTCAGGCTCTTTTTCCTTGTCTGATAAATAGAAGTTTTAAAATATTCTGAAATTTTGGGGTTTGTTCTTTATTCTTCAGAAAAATTACCTATATTAAAGGTGTCAAAAGCACATCAGTTTTCTGAGCTGCTTCACTAAGTGATCTGTTTTGAAACATAGTATTTAGAGAAAGACAACAGTTTATAACTTTGGGCAGGTAGCTAATTTTGAATGAAAACATTGCTGCTAAAATGATTTAATATCAGTGGTGGTAAAGAGCACTGCTTCTTGTTTCAGTAAACAAGGCTATTCTTTAGACCCTGCACTGTAACCTTTAATTTATATTTACATATACACCTTCACTTACCACCTTCTAAATAAAAATGCAGTTGATACATTGAACTTGATAGGTACATTGGTTTCACTACAAACTGAAGTGTTTTGCAATGGCTCAGTGCTGGCCTAGCAAAAAGGTTACATGTGCTTTAATTGCACAATCTTCAATCTCTATCTACAAGTTTTCTTTTTCTTAGTTTCCTCCCATCTGTGGTGACTGCACAGATGGTACTGTGGCCAAGAGGACTTTAAAGATAGTTATTAAAGATATAAAAAATTTGTAAAGCAACAATAAATAAAAATACTGACTCTTGTTATTATAAAGCAACGAGAGTCAATATTTTTAATAATTAGCATGTTCACTCACACCTGTACCTCTTGTTTGTTGTTTTGAACCCCTAAAGATGTGCCACAGAATATTCTATAGCTACTTTTAGCAGAGTTATCCATATTGCACATTGTTAGAATTGTGGAGTATTGTACTTTTAATGAGTCAGATGTAGAGGTTTTTCAGCTGTTCCAAGAAACTTCTGAGGCTTTTACCTATTCTCATAACTTTGATCTCTGATTAAATTTAAATAATACTAACAGTTGTTTTACGAAATTCTTGCTGCTTTATAATTGTTTCTAAGAGCATCAAAGACTAGAATGAAATTGATATTCTTCTAACTTAATTAAAATGTTTTTTTACTGCAGAATGCTAAGCATAACCTTCATAATCAGAGTGTGCATATGAAACAACTCATTATTAAACTGCAGGAAAGAACCTGCACACACAGAGATTCAAGTGTAGGATGCACTGAAGATGATACTGATGCACTTTGCAGCTTGTTGAGAGAAGAAATGATAACTTTGTGTGTATCTGCCTATGTTGCTCTGGTTGTAGCTCTAATTCTTAGAGGGCTCTTTTGTTTATGAACTGTATCATACATTAGCAGAAGATGTCAGGTTCCAGCAAGCCCAGATGTGGATGGGAAGTATAATCCCAAGCTCTCCCCAGAGGAAATGATGTCTGAGAGCTATAAAAAAACAACTCTTGAATTACAAACATTGAGGTATTTTGTATATTTTAAAAATAAATTTGCTTTTATACTTATTATTGATACTTCTTTTATATAGCAGTTGGTTTTGCATTTTGTTTCATTTGGAGCTTTTTTGGGGGATTTGTTTGAGTATTCCTAATGATCTGGGAAAGTTCCATATTCAATCAAATACAAGGAATGCCATGTCTTCAGGGCAGATACAGGACAAGGTAAGACCTAAAGCAACCTGTGTTTGATTAATTCTGTACTAATGAATTAGAATATGATAATTTATAACTACCTGTAAAGACTTTTTCTGTTTAAGTATATTCAGTTCCTGAGAATGTCTAGAGTGACCATTTAGCAGTGTCCAGGTAAGTTCATGTTGGGCATCTGGCTCTTCTTTGTGATCCAAGTGTTTGATATATTAATTTTTGGATTGAATCTTAGGTGGATTAGATGATCTAAACTTTTCAAAACTTGCTTTCTGCTGCTTGCAGGGAAAATTCAGGGAAAGAGAAGGTGGTGCTTTGAGATCTGTTTCTTCTTTTTCTTTTTCTTAATTATGTTTCTGCAGCCATATGTTCTTTTTAATCTAGTTCGATGCCAGAAAGTTCTTACTCAGGGCAAAACCAACTTCACAGGCAATACTGTGTCATCCTTGCATCATCATAAACAGAACGGGATTTTTGCACGGGAGTAACATTTGCGCAAAAGTCTCCTATTGGAAAAAAAGGTGGTACTGGTGGCTTTCTTGTGACCTTTTTTCCATTGAAGTATTTCTTAAAAGCATGCTTAGTAAAATTCTGATATTTAATAAGTAGCAGGTGATGTTGAAAGAAGCTCAAAGCCTTCTTATTCTTTGTTCTCCAGTACAGAATTTCATGTACGAGGCTACTCATGCACTGACAGCACTGCCTGCTGTGACATTTTCTGATTATTAGTGACTACTGGCAGCTTTTTGCAAGTATTCCACAGCACAAAATATTTCATTATAGTGCAGCTAAAATCTCAGTCAAGAGCTGCATTTCAAAGAGTAGATACTAATGAAGTGATAAAAAACTCAACACAAATAAACAAAACCAAGAAAAACAGGAAGATTATCAGGACCAGGAGATGACTTTTCAGTACAACATCATGAAATTCAGATTTAAAGGCTTTCTAACACTTCGGACTACTTTTAAAAAAATTTTGTTCCTATATTTCTTGACCAAAATTGCAAAAGGCACTTTTTTTTCACTTACATCAAAAGTCCATTTTTAGAGAAGATGAATTCAAAGCAGAGGTGGACAAGAACTTAAAAGTTGTAATTGCAAACTAGATATAAATATTTAATGTATTTTATTTAAAGAATTTGAGCATGGCTTGTAAATGCTCAATATGCTTGGATGTGATAGTGTTGCTTGTGGAGGGGTTTTTGCACTGTGGGAAGAGGCCTTTCAGTCACCTCTAGTAGTTGCACTAATGCTTTTGCCCTCTGAAAGTTTCTCTCAGAAAAGGTTCACTTTTACAGGTGTGTTCTATTTCATTACAAGATTTGTAATCAGCCACTCCAGATTTGTCCCTCCTTCACACAAGGGGCGTAACAAAACAGTGATATCTCAAGGAAACTAATATTTTAGGGGTTGTTTTATTTACTGTATTGCAATGTGTCTTGGAATTCAAGCCTGGGACCACTGGGTGGGGTTGTACAAATGCCAAAGACTCCTGCCTGTGAGTTCGTAATATAAGTATGAACTAAGAGAAAATACATGGATACAAATGAAGAAGGAGGAGCAATACAAGGCAGCAATAAGATATTAGGTGAAAATCATTCGGCAAAGAAGCAACTGGCTTTTGAAGGCCAAGGAAGCAAAGAATTTGAAACAGAGCAAAGAAGTGGCTTTGCTGATACTTTCTAGGATGTTTTGTGTGCAGAAGAGCACCAAATTTGCAACTCTCCTGCAAGAAATGGACAACAGACATAAAGTACAGCTGGATGATGTAAGATGTCAGTAGAAAAGGATAGATTAGGAGCCACTGAAGAAAATGAGGAGAAGCAGAAGACTATACTGATTTTTGGCCTGTATTGGGAAACTTCAAATCCTTTTAAGTTTCCTTCTCTTAAAGAACTATGCTGTAGAACATCAGGGTTAAAGTATTTGTCCTACCTACAGTATTTTATAGTTTATCAGAAAAGTTGTATGTTAATGTGACAAAGTAATTTCTGTTATCTCTCAGTTCCAGTAACTACAGAATCCAAATGATTTAAAGATCGAAGTCTTCTGAGAACAAATCTGATTCTTTCCTTTTGTGTGTCAGGTTGTTGAAAATTTCACTCTGAGTGGCTGCTGCCATGCTTAATTAGCAAGCAGATCGTAAGTGAAACTGCTTCTTCACCAACTGTGACCAGCAGGTATTGACAAGAAAGGCATGTAAACTCTACAAATGACTGCTGGTGTGCTTAAACCAGCAGAAATATATGTTCACTTCAATGTCCTTGGGGCATTTAGCTTTGTATTAGACAGCAGCTTTTACTGGAAGTGTGAGCACAGGGCTTGTGAACTTGCAAAAATCTATAATGTTCCAGCTGTTTGAAAAGGTCCCCACACACTTATTGGTAGAATGTTGTCAATATTTAACTCAGTAAGTCCAAAACTTTTCTTCTAGGGGATATAAAATCAAAAAAGAGATTGTCCATTTTTCCACTTTTCAAAGTTGTTTTTGATCTATTTTTGTTACTCTTTTTCTTCCAGATATTGGGACTAGAACCGTAAAGCAGTCCCTTTCCCATAACTGCAACATCTTTTGCTTTCTACCACCATGAAAATTTTAATTTGTCTAGTAAAATTATTCTCATAAAGGGGAAAAAAATACAAAATTGGGGGGAAAAATGTAAAAAGCCTTCATTAATGTGTATTAAATTCTGGAAAGAGTTGTTGCCTTTGCAAGTAAAATCCTGCTGGGTTTTATATTTTTTGGAGAGAATTAATTCTTCATCCTTATTGCAACCAACAGGGATTCCCAGCTCTTGCTTGTGAATAAACTGTAACATTGACCCTCCAGTGCAAGTCAGGATTCAGACAGGTGCCAAGAGCCATCTGGCTTGGCTTGACCATAGAGTCCTCATTTGTGAAGGTGCTAATTTCTTTATCCTTTGAACCTTTGGCTTCAGCAGACCTTGGCATCTGAGAATATTTTGCATTCGAAATTTGTATTAAACCACAGTCTACCCACAGGGGATGTGTGTGTATATTTATATATATATGTATATTTATTTATGTATATGTAAATGAAAATGTGTGTCCTGTATCAAAATAACATGAAAGTGAGATATATTTATTTAAAATACACCATTGGAGAATTGGAGAATTCAATGCATTTGTACCTTGATTAGTTTTGAAAATCTCTGAAATTTACACATATAAGAGCACTTGTGATCAGTTACACAGAATTTCCCTTTTTTATATATTTTGAAACCAACATATATTTTGTGTGCCTAGTTGTGGAGATATATGTGCATAGTCATTATCTACATGAATTCAAGTGCACCATATTGTGGATTAAAACTGGAAAGAATTAATCCTGTAGACCAGTGTCAGTGAGGACTTCTGCTATCTGGAATAACAGCTACAATTTTTAACAATGTTTTTGCAGATTGCCTAAGGAAGGGATGGATTTTCCATCACTGGAAATTTTATAAGATCAGGTTATACAAACGTCTGTCAAGAATGGTTTCAGTATAGTTGATCGAGCCTTGGGGCAGAGTGGCAAAAATAAGTGACCTCTTGAGGTCCCTTCCACCTCCGTGCTCTGTGACTCTCTGGCATAGTCATGCCATGTATCGTAGTCATGTATATAGAAGTTATCCACTTAGAAAAGTTTATTTCTACTGCTTTATCCCACTCCCATTTCTTAAGGTCGGAGGATTTATGTGAATAAGCAGAAAAGAAAAGAGAATAGTTCCTAATTAATTATGGAAATTTTTGCAATTTGATTGGATTATGCATTTTGAGATCTACCTTGAGGCTGAATGAAAGGAAGACATAAAAGCAAAGCAGCACAGATCAAGACTTGGAATTTGCAAAAACAACCTTATTTAAATGATGGTATGGTCAGCAGAGTTGTTAGCCTTTACTAACAGGTGATACAAGTCACGTGCTAATTCAGACTGCTCTGTGCACTTCAAAATGTGCACTTGTAGCCTGCTTTAATTAAGCATTTAAATGTTTCTCTTTTGGTGTTCTGCAGAAGGAACATCAATTAGAAAACTCCAGAATGTGAATGGCTTTGCAGTAGTGATATCCAGTACATGTTGTAGGTACAATTAATATAGCTTAGATATTATGAGAAAGACAATATGGCTTTTTTATTACAAACCATGCTAAGCTTGCTAGAATTAACTGAAATTGAATCTCTGACAGAAGTGAAGCAGTAGTTTCACTGGTAGAACAGAATTGAAGTTTCTTGAGTCTTGAACAAGTTGTGCCTAATGGTTAAGTCACCTTTCAAGCTTAATAATAATTTGTGTCTGTGCACATGCATGTCAGTGTTTGCTCTTTGTTGTTCAGTTGTAGACATTGGTTTTAATTTATTTTATTTATTTAATTGGTTTTATTTTGGGTTTAATATTACTGAGTTCTGATTTTTTTTAAGTCAACATTATTTTACATTGTTATTTAATATTTCTGTCATTAAAATACATGCCTACTATTAAACATCAGCTCTTGAGAATGTTCTTTAAATACTACTGTATAATACCAGACTGAAAGTTTTTATGGTTTTGAAACTGACCCATTTTTAGAAATTTTTTGCAACATTCGCAGATTCAGAATACAAACAGCTACTCCATTTATAGAACACTCATTAAAAATGAAGTAGCAATTTAATACAGGAATAGTTAAGAGGTCAGTGAGAGTCCCTGCAGCCTGGGACTAAAGAATTGCCTTTATTTGCCATAGTACTTAAAATTTTTCATCAGTAAGATTAAAAGCTGTTAACATGAGGGCAGCGTAAGCTGTTTTTTACCTCAGATGGATATGCATGGGTAATTTTCTTATTCTGAGTAGACATGTTAAAGTAATAAGTGCTGATAATGTAAGCACATATGCAAATATCCACTTTCAAATAAAACAATGAGAGAAAATATTTTCTTCTGCCTTGAAAAATATTTAACACACATATTTTGAAGTACTTATTAGTTAGATACGCTTCTATTCTTAGCTGTTTGGTGTAGTTATTATCTAGTGATATGTACCTGACTGTCCTTGTTAATATGGGCTGTATTTGAAGAAGTCTTGTATTTGGAAATCTTGTATATTAAAAGTTGCTTATTTAGTAGGGATGCATTTTAATACTCATTTAGAAAGGATGCATGAAAGTTTACTGAAACTTCTAAAAAAGGTGCACTATATTTCCATGTCTATGGAGTCTTGAAATGTTGTATCATGTCAGAATCTAATTTTTACAGAAAATTACTAGTTTGAGCCTTTTTTTCTAGTTTGTTCTTTCTGTTCTGCTTGCTCATTTGTCACAGTTAATCAAGTATTTAAGAATGTGTGAGCAATTCCAGCAAATTTTGAAAGGTAGCTATTAACATGTACCTTAAGATTTACCCTTGCTGAAGTGAAGTTCAAGTATCAGATATAACAATCTAGTAAAAATATCACAGGACTTGATGTGGAAGGTCTGCCAGCTGAAGGAGATGTTGCTGAAATTACAGCATGATATTGGGAAAAAAAATATATATATTTATATATTGCCTGCTTTTCTTTGATAACAAAATAATGTGAGCAAACACTCTTAGACTGAAGTACCTCAAGGGATTCTAATGTGTGCCTAAATTCAGGAACGTGACTAAGAGCTTTATAGGACATCTCTGTTCAGTCATGTCTGGGATAGAGAGAAAAATGAAAATATAGTTTTATAGTTTTTAATATATAATATAATAAATATTCTTTTCAGATACTTTTGCTGCATCACTTAGAGGTTCATTTAGTCTGTTCTAAAAATCAGATTTTGGCTAAATATTCGTACAAGGAGGCACCAACAAATCAGTATGTAAGAAATTAAGGCAGGCTTGTTACTCCATTATCCAAGAATAACAGAAACATAAAGCCCAAAAATACATTAAACCACAATAATGTAGACTGTAAAAGAGCTTACAAAGCAGCTTGTTAAAGACATTAGACCAGCATTATTTCAAGAGTGTTAGAACAGGAAAATTTGCAACTGATAGTAAATTATTTAGAATAGGAGAAATGAAAGCCCACTGCAAAGACGTACCTCAGTGAAACTGAGTGATAAAGTGACAAGTGAAATTCTAAATAAATACAAAGTGGTTCTTAAAGGGTAAAAGAATAAAAGTTTGTGCACAAGAATGGACTTCAAAGTGACGATTATTGTTTAAGGACTTCACTGTGAGATTATTCACAGTGAGCTATTCACTGTGAGCTATGAAAATAGTAGCAACAAAAAAAGAAAAGCAAATTTAATGTTACACATTTTTAGAAAGAAATAGAATAAATTAGAGATCATGGTTACAAGCAGTGTCACAGCACTGCACCTGCATCTTGAATAGGTAAAGAGAAGAATGGGTAGGATGAGTAAAGGATGATTAAATAAATCTTTCAAACAAGAAACAAGTAGAACTACCAACTTTCAGTCTGGGAAGAAGAAAATTGAAGGAGGCTATGACAAGTTTATTAACCCATGAGTGGTGAATCAACATTATGAGTGACTGTTCACTGGCTCTTTACTGCAAGGACATTGGGCTTTAGATAAACCAGCAGGTGGTGTGTGTAAGTTGAACCAAAGGAAGTATTTCTTCAGTTTCACGTAGTTACACCATGGAACTCCTTGACACAAGCTGTATTTACAATGATTCAAAAAGTAGTAAGATTTACAGAATTACTGATACTGTCCATTAAGGACTATAAAGCTCATAATTCTGTTCCAGAGAGCCACTGAAGCTCAGACTCACTGGAGCCTAGAAAGTGTGTTTGGAAAAACTACTGCATGTTTGCCTTGGCTTTGTGCACTCCCTCAAGTGACCCTGATTGGCCACTGCTACAGAGGGGATACAAGACAAGTAAATGCTTGGTTCAGTCAAGTATAGCCTTTCCTAGATGAAGCTTAACAAATGTTTCAGTAAAAACACTGCCAAGATGCAAGCATGCTTTGATTTGCATGTAGCGTCAGAGGTAGAGAGCTGGCTTTGTCTCTACTTCATTTGCTTTAATTTGACTTTATCTGAAATTATCATCTCCATTGAGACAAATGGGATAGGATTTCTAGATGTTTGTTGTTTGTCACATGAAATTATGTTCCTTTTATGGCTAATTATATTTTAATTTCCTCACTGCATACATTCATATCTCTTTTTCTTCATTTAATCATGCATCAATTCTTTCCTTGTATTTAATTCCTGTACTTTCTTTTTAATACATCTTGAATGAAAGTTGTGCTGAGGAGTTCAGTGTTTATTGGCAAAAAGCCACATCAGACTGCACAATTTTAAAGCATAAAAAACCCAATACACGGTGTCTTTTATTAATTATCTGGATTATGGGGAAGACAAGGGCAACTTTAGGACAGCAAATGTTCAAGCATAAGGGAGAGGAGGGCTGGGTGTCAAAATGCTGTTGCTATCTCCAAGAAAAGGTTTGCATAAAATAGATTGCAGTTTCATGGAAACAGGTATTAGTAGAAAAGAAAAGAAATGTTTAACTGTGCAAATCCCAGGTGTGGAGTTGTTGGCTAGATAAGAGTTCTGCCCTGAAGAATTTCTTGTGATTTGATGGATTAGAAACTGTCCAAGAATTAATGCCATTTCCAAGCAAAAAAGCAGGAAGAATATAAGGATTATTTACATGGACCATAATCTTGTTATTTTCTGTGTTACTGAGGTGTAATCTGAGGAAAGAGGCCTAGAATTTGGTGTCTTGGCTGAACATGAGGCAACAGAAAGTTTAGAGATCAGTGAGAATGGCCAGAATCTAGAAAACATGACTCACAGTCTGAAATTAAATGAACTGTGATTGTCATCACATGTTTACTTTGTGCCCTGGCATCTATGAAACAGAAGAATCTGAGTTCCTAACTTTCTGTTAGCTTGCTTAACTTTTTATATTTGCAACCTTTTCTCCTTTGGAATGTGGCTCGAGTCTGGCATGTTGCTCTGCTTTTCTTTGCCTTCTGTAAATCCAAATTTGCTTGTACTTTCAATGCCAATGTCAGACTATATGTTCTAATGGTGTATTTCCTAATCTTTACTAAATCAGTGAAAGACAAAAGTTGAGCTTTGGGAGATAAGAGTGGAAACTATGGTCATTTAGTCAGAAATTGAGATTTTTTTTCCCTCTTTCTCTTTCCACAAAACTTAATAAGCAAACAGATCCAAATGTATTTAAAATTACTTAGACTTAATTTATATAAAATTTCTTTGAAAAGTATCTTTAGTAAATTGATACATATTTCTGTATGATATACCTCCTAGTTATTATGAAGCTAGAAAATGCAATTTTCTCAAATTAATATCTGTTTCACCTGGAGCTCTTGTAAAATCTACATTTATAGTAGATTTTTAATATAAGAAATTATATACTCTATTTTGAAATATAACTTAAATGTCCTTTTTCTTTGTCAGCAGTTGCTTTCTTTTTGTCTGCGTTACATAAATCTGCAGTAACATTTTGTGACAATGACACTCCTAGATTAATTGTGCATTGTTCAGAGCACACAACTTTGTCAGTTTTAATTTTGTTGCCTTTTTGTTTCTCTGAAGTGGGTTTTGTGAACTTGTGAGGGAATCAGCAAGGGTTATCTTAGTTCATTTATCTAATCCAGCAGTCAAAGCACAGACTCCACATTTTTTTACTATCTCCTTATATTGACAAATTATTTATGCTTGCAATCTTCTGTTGACAGCCACCTCTGAACTCCTTCTTCCTTTTGAGAGTGATTGACCAGCATGAAACACACTGTTCTAGTCACTCTGAGCCATACCAAAACACATTAAAACTGTGCTGTCATTTTCTCTGACGGCTTTTGCATACTAATAATGTGCTGGCCTTTGTCCACTGCTGTGCATCCAACTGAAGCTTTCACTGAGATTTTTGAGTGCTTCACAAAGAATCCTAAGGGTAGGGCTTTCCAGGAAGTCTAAGGGATCTAGGTGTCCATCTCTACTTTGAAATTCAAATTTCAAATGCATCAGTAACTGAAGCTCCTTGGACTCTGAAGCTCTCAGCCAGTATCTTTTCCTAAGGAGATGTCTGGTGCAAGGTGTGAATTACCTGGATGCCGATGTTTCCTGTGCATTCCTACACTTTGCTTTCTGAGCTGTTTTTTAATCTACATTGAATCTTTGCTTTTTTACCCTGAAACTAATAGTGAACTATTTTGTCAGAAGGCCAAATAAACTTTGTCAACCTGTTTTTTACCCCATGCCATTTAGCTTGCATGACTGATGGAAACTAAAAGTAGTGTAAAAATTTTGCTCAGCAAAACAGGATATGTGTTTGTTCATATGGGAGGGAGGCATAATCTAAATAAATTGATTTAAATTTAGCATATGATCGCTCCTTTCCATTTTCTCACTAATTTCAATGTAATTTCTCTCAATTTACATCAATGACCATGATATTTTTAGTATTGTTCATAGGTTTAAAATATCTTTCAACATGTGGGCTGATATTGCTTGGTAGTTTGTTAGGTCTGTAATTTAAAATCTCTCCAGAACACCTGGATGTATTTCTAAACATGCATAGTGATTGTTTCCTTTATTGTTCAGCTGTTGCAATGCAACTCAGCATTCCAATCTTAAGGAACTCATTTTTTGGTTTCCTCCATTTTTCTATCACCTGGCCATTCAAGGTGTCTGAGTTTGCCCTTGTAATATCACTACAAGGTGAGAAATACAATTCTGAAAAGCACAAGATGAAAAAGAGAGGGAAATGTTTCAAAATTTTCCTAAAACTTTGATACCAAGTACATAATTGTATGACTGACTTCTGTGGGACTAGAATGAGACCAGCATAAATGGCTCTGAAAAATTTCACTCTCGAGGCTTGTCTTCAAGGGGAAATTACTGTGAGAAATCTGAGTGTAAATTATAAAGCACATTAGCTGCTGAGCATTAACTCCCCATGTGAAAAAATAGAGTTTGAGTAAGGTCCCCTATATGGAGAGCATGTAATCAACTGTAAATTCAAACTCCATCTCACTTTTTTATGGCATAACTGGCCAAGGTATGTTTGATCCAGTCCCCACAAGAAAATGTGAAACTTGAACTCAAAGTAATTCAATTTCCACTTGAATCTACCACAATACCATCCTTAACCACTTCAGCCTCCCTTTGTACCTGCACTATAGTAGAATATAAATTTTCCTAAGGTTTGATATGTTGTACCAGATCTAAGTTCTTCTGCACCTGAACATTTGATCCTGAACATGTTTCCAGTGTGCACACAATTGTCTATTTGCAATGCACTTTTATAACCTACATTTATCATCCTCAGCTGCATTACTCATAAACCCAAGTAAATTAAATTCTTAAATCTAACTGTTATTTTCTATTACTGTCTGTTCTGTATTTCTCTGTGTGCTATATATGTGTGTGTATGTATTTGCACAAGTATAGAACCTAACTCTGCTCACTAAAATGTTTTTTCCTAAAAATGCCTAATTTTTTGCTTTTCATCACTTCCCTTGCTTTCTCCACTCCTTTCCTCTTTCACTACTGGCTTTGTGGTGCTTTTAGTGGAAGATGGTTACATGTTCTAATTTAAATACTTCATATTCCATCTCTCTTGCATGCTCATACATAAACAGCAGATCATGATGCTTTATGAAATAGGTTGGACGTCATGATTTATTTCTCCTGGTACTTTTATATTTGACTGAAATATTTCCAGACTCTGAATGACACTTATATCAGCTATATTTTTTAAATGTCAGAGGAAATAGCTTAATTTTATGATTTTTTTGACATGCTATGCCCTAATTTCTTATATAATTTTGGTAAGTTCCATAGTATAGGAATCAAGACTCTTTCACACTCAGTAATGGAACCCCTTATTTCTCACACACTGACATTTAAATATTGTTTGATCCCAGCACCTTGATTCTGATCTCAAAAATTTGCTCTGAACTGTTTATTATCTATAAACTTGAAGTCACCTTTTCTTTTGACTATAATTCCTCTTAAGGTATCAGTGGTTGTAATAATTTTCCAAGTACATCTGTATCACCTCCCTGGACAAAAAATATTTCAGAAGAAATTTAACCTTCTCTTAATATTAATGTTCTTTTTGCTTGAAATTGATAGATGCCATTAAGAATAAGTGGGACATGAGTGTGAAAATATTTTAGCTAAGAAATGTCAAACTACAAATCTAAGACGAAAATTCAGCATTAAAAATGTGAAATAATATATACAATTTATAGTTTGTAGTAGAAATACTGTCCTCCCTGGAGAGGAAAAGCTATTACCATTGCTTTAAAACAGAGCTGGCATCAATTACCAGTAGCTTACACTGCGTGCTTGCACTACCTTTTTTAGTGTGCCATAAACAGAAATAACTATTCCATATTTTATAGTTACAGATTAAATTTCAAATCCAGATTTATTTTCCTCTGTGAGCACATATTTAAGGTAAGAGAAATGAACAGAATGCAGAAAAAAGATCCTTTATTGCCACGAAATTAAACATGATGTTGCTTTAAACAGAAGTACACATTTCTCACAAACTGGGCTCAGGGGAAATAGTATCATGACTGTGCTTTCGAACCACTGTGTGGCTATGGCCAAACCCTGAGGTACCAAACCCTGAGAGCAGGAGGAGGGATGGGTTCTGTAAGTAAATTGGAGATTCCACCAGTGATCCTCTTTCCCTAATTAAATTTCATATTAATCTTTCTGAACTACTGTGTGAAGGGGAGGCTTTTTCAAAATATTAAAATTCTTATGAGATGGTACAAGGTTTGGACACATCATCAGCTGCAAAGAGGGAGGCTGCAAATGTCTGTTAGTCTTTACAAATACCAGGAAATGTTTCTTCCATGTGGCTGAGTTGGAAAATTGTACCACTGCCTGAAAACAGGCAACTTTCTGTGGAGTTCTCAGCCAGCCTAAAATGCAAGGAAGGCCTCAGGTGCTCATAATCTTTAAAAATTGCACCACAATTTATGTAGTGAATTAAGATTCTCTAGTCTTTGTTTCAGCACTATCCAGCTCCATCTCCATTTTATTAAAGGAATAAACTTCTATTCACTGTGGAAAATGGCAGCAGTACATTGTTCTGATTTTATGTGGTTTTAGGCAGTCTGATTTGAAAGTGTTGGTTTGGTGCTTCACTTTCTGTTTTCCATCTATGAATCCCACTGGACTTGCAAATTAACTGGTATTCACATGTTGACATTTGTTCTTCAAAATGTTTAAAGTAACTGCTAAGACACTGATGAAGGATGCTGCAGGAAAAGTGCTAATAATATCCTGCTAGCACTGCAGAAACTCCAAATGCATTCACAAGGAGAAAAATTGTAATCGGAAGGGAAAGGTACAGTGAGATAATTCTTTTCTTTAAAATTGCACCATCCATAGGGACTGCTAAGAGTGTTTGTGGGGCAAAGAAACAAGGATCAGGATGCACAAGATGTGTATTTTATGTTTAAAACCACCACGTACTAACTCCTACGTCTTTGCTTTATATAGCAGTGTTTTACTGGTAATGGAGAACAGGGGAAAGAGAAATGAGTACTGATCATCAACTTTTCTTTTTTTAAATTTCTTGAGAAAAAAATTAACTGGACTAGAACAGTATGGAATATGTGGATCATAAGCTAGAACATGGATCTAGGATCACAAAATTGAACACCTCCACCTACAGAAAAAGTAAGGTCTTTTTGCCAGTTTGGAACTAAAATAGCGAAATTTTGTGCTTTGAGGGTTTTTCTCTTTTATTTGGGAAGGAATTGGACTGAGAGAGAGAACGTAAGATAATTTTGGTGATTGTAAGTGTAAGATAACCGTTCTCCTCTATGCTATGTTGAAGTACTGGTCCTTGGGGAAATGTCCAGTTGTTGTGGCACTATGAGACCAGTCTGCTGTCATACTGTGTCTGCTTGAGCAGCTGAAATCAGGGGATTTAGAATCAATTAAAGTACATATGCTGTACAGCCTACCCAGTCTTAAGAGACTGGCTTTGAACATTCTAGCTCTTTATTGCTCTAATTAATATGCAGTTAATTATGAGAATATATCACAGCCCTTCCCTACCTCTGCCTCTTTCTCTGCTATAGGTGTTCCTAGCACCTTACCAACTCCCTGAATATTGATAACACCATTCAGATTTAAGGAGAAAACTAAGAAAAGGTTATTATAAGACAGTTAGGTGCAACAGATGTTTTCCAAATTGATACTACAATTTCAAATAAAAATTTGCTACTAATAAATTTTATTATTATAAGCAGCAAACAGTATTTTAATCTGAGAGCTAATCTTACCGTGCTCTTATTTTGTTTCCTATCTATTGTCGTTCTTTCTAGTCAGAGTTTCTAACATGACAAACCCTCACCATTTGTCACAAGTCTCACAAATCTGAAGTCTGAAAGTCCACATCCTGAATGTATGTGATGGCTCCTAAGTATGATCTTACCATAAAGACTTAGGTGAAAATTGACAGAGCTTAAAGGTGTGAAAAAATTGCTGTAGGCACTCTCAGCCACCAAAAAGCTTTTCTGAGAACTTGTGACTGATTTGAAGCAAAGCAACATTAAAGGAAAGGTGTGGAAGACTTGTTTGGGTGCACCATGGCACTGAGCTACGGGGCAGAAGTGATGCTGTGTGGCGAGGAGCAGGTTCTGCTTGAATTAACTATGCTTGAATTAACCGTGCTATTTAATGCAGTGGTGTAACAATAAAGTGTTTTTGTGAGGACATCTCAGACCTGTAGAGGCAGAGGACGTTTTTGCACAGGGAAATTTTCATAACGGTCTGGACTGGGCAGAAAGAGAGGGAGTTACTTTGTTTTCTGAAGTGTAAGAGTTTTTGACATGTGTACATACACACCTTTGGTTGGACTATTGACATGCCTACAGGTACAGGCTGTACATCAAAATTGGAAAAATTTGGACTGCATGGAAGCTTTCCTAAGTTCTGCCTTTCCTAACTAAAAAGTACAAAAGGCAGTCAGATAGGACCCTACTAAATGTCAGAAATCCTGGAGAAAATATTTCGAATTGTGTGGTATTAGTTATCTATTCTCAGACTCATAGGAGTAGTGTGTATTCTTTTACTGTATTTTAATGTGCTCTGAGAAGCATTATCCCTTTTTGGAGTCCTTGAAGTTATAATGTCTTAAAACTAATATGGGTTTGTGGGTTTTCTTTGGCTTTTGGTTGGGGTTTTTTGGCAGGGGTAGGATTTGGTGGAGGGGTTTGTGAATGGGATTTTTTGGGGGTTGGTTTTTTTCAATACCAGGAATCTCTGCTCTTTACAAGAGTACAAAAGGTTTTAGCATCAGTTATTTGACATGGGTGTCCTGTAGGAATTTGCTGTTTTATGACACAGAGTTAACCTGTCTGCATCCCTCCTGAGTGCTTCTCTTGCCATCTCTGACCCCCTGAAGAACCTTTTCCTTTGAAAGACAGGTCTCCCATAAATCCTTGGCATCAAATTCTAAATTTATTTCCTAAACATCTGTGAGTATAAAGGTGTTCTTTGTGACAATGAGTGTGGGAAAATTAATAATATTCAATTAATTATACCAGAGGTAGAGAGGTTGAAGTTTAACCTTTTTGCTGTACTGTAAAAATATACCAAAAAGCTGCTGATCAGCCACACATTGTTACATCTTACACCTTCATAGTTACATGACTGCTGCTTGTTTGGCTGAAGAACTGGCATGGCATCTTTGTTACTTCAATTTCTATTAATTCAGATGCTTAATTAACAATTAGAGTGTAAGTTTAATTCAACAAAATGGTAATGCAATTCCATTTCAAATATGTCAATGTGATAAGTGAAATCGGCCTTCTCATTTGTGCTAATCTGATCACTCTCCACTCTTTACATCTTAATAGGAACAGAATTTTTATTTCAGTCTATTTAGAAGTGTCCTTAAAATGTACCTGGCTTTGTTGACTAAATATATTAAAGACCTTTATGAAATTGTAATTCAGTGACTTTTATGTGGACGGTTTGAGTATGATATTTTTCAAAGATGCCATAAAATATAAGTGTGTAAACTACAGCTGTAGAAGGTTTATTTAGCTCAGAAATTTACTGGTGTGTTTATACTGTATATATTACTGTACTGCTACATATTTGCAGTCATATTATCATCAGGCAATTTTCTATCTTGAGTTATCAGAAAAGGGAATTAGGAAATGTAATGCTAGCCTTCGGGAAGCAAACTTTTTTCAAAACTCCTATCTGCTAATATCACCTGCCAATGATTTAATGGTGTTTATAGTTTATGCTAACATTTCTTAGCTTTCCTTTTTATCCATTATAGTCTGTGTACTTGGTAGAAGCCTGCAGCCAATTGCTGTTACTTTGCAAATAGCTATTTTCTTCTTTATTCCTTTTTTATTCCTGTAAGGTAGTAACTGCTGGCTGTTATAAAACTGCAATCTCATTGGAAAAGGCTCACACAAATTCACTGCTGAGATTAGGGCTTTAAAATGTTAATGTCTTTGTCTTTCTTTGTGCTAACATATATTTTTGTATTGATGCTTAAAGAGAAACCTTTAAACTCTTTCATTGCCCAGAGAGGTGTCATGACAGCAAGGCAGCATTTCTGGACAGTCTGTGGGATCATGGGTTTTTAGGTACTGACTCATTTAGGAATTCTTAGTGCATCTCCCTAACAAAAATGTGTCCATAGTTTGAGTAAAATGAAAGTGAACAAAATTCTTAGGTGCCTACAAGACACTTAAGGTTCTTTATCAGCAATAGAAACTGCTGCAACGTTTATTTGACTTTGGGTCTGTGATCCTTTTAGTGTTTACTCCTCTGTTCCTTGTGTGAAAAGAGACCCCTGAGCTCAACTTGCAGCTCTGTTACAAAACTCCAGTGTTGTGTTTTACTCCCTCTTACCCTTTCGTGCTTTCTCCAGCTGGCAGCAGACATTTTCCATGGTTACAGTGGGAGCTGCTCCTCATGTCCAACCCTGGATATTCCTTGGAACTGACTGACCTCTCCTACCTGATTCTGATAAAGCCCAGTAACAACAATGCAAATGTTATTTGGTTATTACAGTTAGTCTGGGAATGGAGCAGAGCATAAAAGCATAGCAGAAAAGTTTCATGCCCTGTAAAGGGTGATCTTGTGCTGGGATAACTGTCCTTTCCCACATAGTCTTTAGTTTCATGCAATAGGTAATTTGGGATTCTTCTGAATCAAATCTCCTTCTATGGCATGGCTCTAAAACTGTTCAATTGCACCTGATTGATCTCATTCTAACATAAACCAAAAGTAATTGCTCTGCTTGTAATACAATTAAGACTCACAATTGTCTTTATGTAGAAAACTTTTCCAAAATTTTTAGTATTTTTCACACTCAGAAATGTACTGTCATTGTCTCCTGACCTCTGCCTAGGCATATCTTACATGTGTGGATAGAAGTAGCTGAACTGTGTTTCCTTCCAATTAATGTTAAAGTGGATACCTTTGTATTCAACCACTGGATGTGCCGAGTATTTTCAAATGTCCATTATTTCACAAATTACATTATCATCAGAATTAAGGTATTATGAAGAGGACTTCTGATTATAGTATTACTTCTAATATTTAATGCTTAGAATTAATAGAATTAATCATTATTTTATTGGATTTGAATACATTGATACTGGATTCTGTTAAGCAATGTGTCCTATATGCACTGGAAAATTCATTTGCCTCTTTTTAAAAAATGTGTAAGCCATACTGAGTGCAGATTTGCATTTGTTATGCTATGTAACTAATTCTAGTTTTACTGAAGGAAAATCACCAGCCTAATTTCAGACGTTCTAAAACTTTTAGAATTCTATTGTTGTTGTTTAGAATTATTTATTACATAAGCCAGTCTGTACAGCAGTACTTTACACGGGTCTAAGTGACATCACAGTATGATTGTTCTTCAAAAATTTCTGGAACAGTTAACTTTATATGACCTTTGGTTGTGGTTACAGTTGGGCTGCAATTGTTTTCCTATGTTCTGAACATTGGAGATGTTCTTAATTATAGAGCTATAATTGAGCTTTTACCAGTTTGTGTGGCAGTAAGCCTTAACATGCTTGAATGGTACTCTTCTCAGTGACTGATCTTCATGTTGGGATGAGTTCCTATCTAACAGGAATTAACAGGAAAAGTGGTACCGTTTCTTAAATCCTAATATATTTTTAAAAATCAAGACAAAAATCGGTGTTTTGTTATCCTTGCTGTGACCACATCCTCTTGTTGCAGTTTTCAGTCACCAACAGAATCAATTCTGCACAAATGCCTTGAAACAACAAAATCCTTAGTTTGTACTTGATTCCCTTTTTTTTTTTTTTGCAAGGAGTGAGTGAAAAGAAACAGTTTTATTCAAAAAATACTTGAGTGTTATGCTGAAACATTGAGGAACCTCTTTGCTTTTCAGTTCAGCATGTAATCCAGCTGTAAGTTATCCTGAGGGTTGTGAGAAGCTGCTGTGGAATGACACCAAGTTGGAATTGGAAGGGCAGTTGGATGGAGAATTAGAAGCTCTGGGGGTTTTATTCTTGGTTGGACTATAAACCTGCTATATGACTTTGAGCAGATCAGATTAACCTGACTTTCCAAAGCATTTGCACTCCTGAACTGGATCTAGGCATTGGTCAGTTGCAATTCCCTGTAAGATGAGAATGGTGCCTTAATAAGGTGCAGGCAGTTCATTAACACAGAATTCTCCAATGAAAGGCATTACAGGCAGTGGGAAGTATTATTAGAAACTAATAATGTTATATATTAGTAGTAATAATCTATTTAGGTTTACCCTACTATTTTGTACTTTACCACAAAGCAAGGTAAATCATAAGCTGCTTAAAAGTTTTTTCAGAGTACAGTGCAGCAGTTAAGGGTCTTTAGGATATTTCTGTATTATTAAAATGATTTTTCAGCCAGCATAGCAACTTCTCCAGTCTAATCTGAGGTTTTCAAAAAATAAAACAAACAGCAACCCAAGGTACTATTTACTTAATTAGTCTTTCTGCAGTAGGAATTTATTTCTGAACTACATTTGTTCTTAATGAGTATCATATCTGTTGATGTTCCCTGTGTTACTAAACAGCACCAACACTACCAAATAATAGGGAAAAATGGTCATAAGGCACTGTAGTTCAGCTCATGTGTCATGGGGTTAATTTCATAAGAATACTTTCAGAATCTTCATTGGTGCAGTGCACCAATGTAAAATATATTGTTTTCATTATAAAAAGGTTTTAATATATTCTAAAAATGTACATTTAATTGCCTAAAGGCATAAAAACAACAACACAAAAATTATTCAAATAACATTCCAATTATATATGATAAATCTTCTTTACAACCTTTACATTTATGTAGCAATTATAACCCAACCACGGGATCTAATGTCTTAGAGCTCCACTGAAATCAATCAAGTATCTTAGGCCAAAGCTGAAATGTTGTTCTGATAGAATTGCTCCCAAAGGCAATTTTGATCTATTTAGGCACCAGTTTTACAGCACATTCTGAATTTGATTTTTTCTGTAGTATTTCCTGGGTAAGGATTTCTTCTAGCAATGATTCTAACAAATTTGTAAAACAACTAATTAATCTGAAAACTGGTTAAGCTGGTTAATAATTAAGTTTAATTATTTTTCAAACAATACTTCAGTCCACAGAAAATGTAGAATCCCTTCTGCTGCTTGCTGAGTGTGTTTCACAGAGAACTGCTGATTTCAGACAGTAAATTTAGCAGACTCTCACTCACATCAGAAGTGAACCTGAGAATATTTTGGAATGCCAATCTTTCCTTGGTGATAAGTATGACTTTCTCATTCAGCTTACAGCCTTCTTTGGGTTTCAGTATTTGCACTTGATTCTTAGGTGCATGAAACTAGAAAACTCAGTTAGAAATTATGTCAGTGTGCTTGAATTTTTTAAACAAAATAAAAAAGAGAATTTGAAAATTTTTTCACCTGTCACCAGATCTAGGAAGAGCACATCTCTTTCTACATTACTGCGGAGTCCCAGTATCAAATACATCCATTTCTTTTTACTCTGGTTTTTTTTCTTTTAGAGAAATTCCTGCTTTTTCCCTCTTCCTTTCTATGTTCTCAATTTAAGCTATTAACCTAGTTAGTCTCTGGAATACTAATTCTCAAAAAATCTAAAAATAGTTTTCTTTCTGGTTAAATAAAGTTGCCTAAAATACCTGTCAAGAATCAGTTCATGAAACTGTTTCAAAATGGGATAATTCCAGAATTTAAATCAGATAATGAACTGTATGTCTTCACCTTGGTGTTTATAAGTCCCTTGCTTGGCAGACATTCAGGCTGGTCTTGCCTTAGTTCAAAGTACTTCTAATCTAATGTACAGATGTGTAAGTACATTTATAATTTATAACGTGCTGCATTAGCATGAAAGAGGCAAATTGAGAAAAATTGTAAGGTTTTTATAAAAAGAATTCCTCAGACTACCTGAGAGAATTTTAATTTAACTATGAAGAAGAATGGAATGTAAACTAACACTGGGATTTAAACTAACACTGGGATTTCAGAACAGGTTAAAAGAATGAGCTGCTCCCTTGGCCCCCAGTCCCAAATCCGAACCTGCTGGCATCACACATCTGGAAAACTGCTACACTCTCATATGTTGCTACTCCTGAAAGCATCTTATGCATAGCTGTGCCTTTCCTCAGATTGAACTGTTCAGGAACCTTGTGCATTGTGAAAAATCTGGCTTGAAATTATTAAAGTAGAGTCCCTTCTTTGAAAGCTGGCATTCCAGGAATCATCTGGGGTGTGATGCTTCAAATTTTGTGCTGTGCATCCTAAGGAGCTTTCCAAAACCAATATTAGCTGCCATTATAGTAAAATGCATTTTAATCCCTCCGCAGCACTGAACAGCATGGTTACCATTTGCCATCCAAAGCAATATCATATAAATGATTTTGGTATAAACATACCTGTTCTTCCCTCCTGTGACTGCTGTAGAAATTCTCTCATTCTTTGCTCTCGGGAACTTCAAATAGAAATTCCCTGTGAAGTTCCTAGTGAAAAAATTGTGATCTTTAAGATGAAACCTTCTATCAAGTTTTTAAAGGAGAGCAGCATTCCAGTCTGGCATTACAGAGTCAGTTTGCTCTTAGACTTTTCCAATATTTAGCAATTGTCTACTCACTGTTCCTAGTTGAAACTATGCTCTTTTTGAAGAAGCAGTTGCCCTTTAAGTCTTGCTTGGACATAACAGGGAATGTTCTCCACAGAGTTCCTCACTAAAGGTCATAGTTTATTTTTTAAATGACAATTTTAGTGTTAATATTTGCTATATAACTGTGAGTTTAGTGCTCATTGAGGCTGGCAAGAGTCATTCCCTAGATATCCAAGAAGCCAGAGAAGGTTTCAATAAGATTTAGAAAATAGATTTAATGAATCTGCTGCACTGCCTAGACTGCTATTATCAAAAATTTAAAATCTTTAAGCCTGTAAAGTAAGACTCAAAGTAAACAATTTTTAAATAGAAATATTGAATGCTCCTCAGGGCCATGACAAATGGGAATTGGCTGTGTTTTCTAAGGTTGTTTCTAAGAGATGAAGTACTGTGACCAATATATTCAGAAAAATAAAGAGACAGTGAACAGGGAGCTAAGGTTGCAACATTTCTGAGTCTACTTTAAAATCTGAGCCATGATTCAAAACTATTCCAAAAATGGTTATTGTTTTTTAAATGACTGCTGCTTCACTGTAGAAAAAAGCTAGTTTCTGCATGCTGCATTAGAAACAAAACAAGTTAAGAATGTAGATATTTCCCGCAAATCTTAAAATCCTAGAATTGCTCAGAAATGGAGTGAAACGCAAGAATCTTCTCAATGGGAATTGGTTCTGTAGGATTTTCAGAGTTGAAAACAGGCAAGCCAAGCACAATGCTTCAAGTGCAGGTGTTGCATTGATCTGTATTTTTTATCACTGCTGTTGTGATGGCAGATCTGTAAGCAATCTGTTTCAAGTATTATATACAAGGGTTACCCAAGAGATTTCAAATGCTAGTAACCAATGACACAGATGTTTTCTTTCACTTACATGTGCCCATGCACATACCTGCAAGCCTGAAGTTTTTGCAGATTATGAAGATATTTAACATTTGCCGCTTGGTAAAATGACCATATACAATGTGGATTAAGTAAAAGAAGCTATTCAGCCTCAAGCAGACTTGCTTCCCTGCAGAAATCTGAGTGACCATAAAGCATCTGGGTATCTCTTATACAGAGCTTTGGAGGAACTGCTGAATATCATCTGAAGATCTGATTTTGCCAAGTTTTTCCCAACTCTAGTATGACTGTGCATTACAACACTTGGATAGTTGCAGAGAATCCATCCACCCTGAATAATTTTTTTTTTTCCCACACTGATCCAACTTAGCCACTTTATTCTTGCTTTGACACAGTTAGTTTTCTGCTCTAAAGGGCTCAGATTCCAAATCTTTGCTTATATGTGTGTTTTGTTTTCTGTATCTAAGTAAAGAGAATTATTTTTGTATGATTCATAGCTCACTAGAACCCAAATGGTCGAACCATCATCCAGGTCTCTTATTTATATAAGAATATTCTATTCTAGCAGGGAATTTGAGGAATGGTTTTGGCATTCAAACGTTTTTTGGATTTATTATCATGCTGTATTTATAACAAGAGAACTATGTGGTATATATGGAAGATAATTAGGAAAATCAAAGCAAGCAACAAATGGTCAGGAATATAAAATCAGGTACACAATTCTAATCTGCTTATAGGAAATAAAAGTTTTGGAAAGGTTAGTATCCATCATTGGTCAGTCATGGTAAGGAGAAAAAAGTCCCAGCATATAGAACTTTTCTGTCCTGAAATAAAGTCAGGGGAAACAAATAACTTCCCTATAAATTTTCTATTGGAATCACAGATTAGATTTGCGAATTGAATTGTGAGTTGAATTTTCAGCTGATGATGAGTTTAGAAACGCTGACTTGTCTTATTTTATTTTGTAGATGCTTCAGCAGCTTGCTGTGTGCTTGCCACAGGTTCTGCCAACCATCTCAAGAGGGGACTCACCTATTCTTGCATTAGTTGAGCAAAACATTATCTTGAAATAATTATTCCTCTCCACATGGCCTTCCTACTCATGTCAGCTTATCTTCTGCTGGCTCATGCTCGGGGTGCTCCTGCTGAGAATGGGGCGCTGTTGGAAACACTGAAGTCACAAGTGGGATTATTCAGCAATAAAAGTGAACACTATTCAGCACAGGTGAGACCTCCCGGCACGAGCCGACAAATACCTCAGACAATCATCATAGGAGTTCGCAAAGGAGGGACCAGGGCTTTGCTGGAAATGTTGGATATTCATCCTAACATTGTGGTAGCAGCTACAGAAGTCCACTTCTTTGACTGGGATGAAAATTACGTGAAAGGAATAGACTGGTATAGAAATCTGATGCCATTTTCTTATGGAAATCAAATTACAATTGAGAAAACACCAGGCTACTTTACATCACCGCAGGCTCCAGGAAGAATTCATGACATGAATAGCTCCATTAAACTGCTGCTCATTCTGAGAGACCCCACTGAGAGAGTTATATCTGACTATACCCAAGTATATTACAACAGAGTAGAAAGCCACAAGCCTGTTCAGCTCTTTGAAGATATTGTTATTAAGAATGGAGTGCTTAATACCAAATACAAAGCTATTCAGAGAAGTCTATATGATGTCCATATGGAGAAGTGGCTTAAGCATTTCAGTTTGGATCAGATTCACATAGTGGATGGCAATACTTTAATCAAGGACCCCCTTCCTGAATTACAAAAAGTTGAAAGATTTCTAAACCTTCCTTCACGAATTATGTCTTCTAATTTTTATTTTAACCAAACCAAGGGATTCTACTGCATCAGAAGTGATGGGAGGGAGAGATGTTTACATGAATCAAAAGGGCGACCACATCCTCTTGTTAACAGCACTGTTTTAGAGCAACTGTATTCTTACTTCAGAGAGCACAATGCAAGATTTTACAGGATGGTTAATCATTCCTTTGACTGGCACTAACGCATTTGGAGTCAATGCTTCTTAAAAAGGGCCTGAGATAAACTTTCAGACATATCTTTCTAAACTGTAGAGACTTGTATGCTGAGAATTATCATACTGGTTATATGCTTCATTGGAATAACACATCTGTTGACTCACTGAAATAGTACTCTTTATGTTGGGAAAAATAAGTTTTATGTATTTGTATGATTTCTGGGAGTCATATTCTGATCTTTCTCTCACATACAAATACATTAACTTCAGCAGACTTAGCAAAGATGTATCTCTACAAGATTTCTGCTGTTTTGGAAAAATGCATCTAACTGTAAAAAATGTAAATGTTGGAAATGGTATTATTCTAACTGTTCTGTATTTTTTGTTGTTAGTATTTTTTATATCCCACATGATAGTGGTGTTGATTTATAGAATTTTTCATAAAATAAGTTTAAACTGTTAAAATGTTAAAATAGGAGCATACATAGTAGCTCCAATAAATAATTCATCATCTTTAATACGCTGAAGTACCTAATTAATAATAGGAGTCTATTTCACCTGTAATTTTGAATAGGTGAACTAGAAGCTACCTGTCTGTATAACATGAGTATTAAACCACATTCTTACTATCTTGGATTTGCAAAAAAAATCTCCAAAATAAGTATATGAACTGTTTGAAGAAGGTTAAAGTGGGAGTTCTGAATGTAAAGAAATTAAAATATCCCAGGAACACTGATACTCTATACATTAAAAATAATCAATGCAAAAAAAATTATTAATATGAGCAACTGTACAAACATGTGAGTGCATAAATTATGTCACTTTGCTCTTGAATGGAGAAGCTCTTAGTACTACCGTATGAATTATATTTGTACTCTGTGACTTGTTATTCTGTTGTTCTCCTGACTTTGTTTTATAAATCTCCATTGGCACAATGATTCTTGTTAAAAAAAATTATTATTTGCTTGCCACCTGAAGCATGGTGTAGTTTTATTTTGCCATTTCTGATGCAGACCATGGGATAGTCTCAATGTTAAAATAACCTGATATTTCATTACACATCACAGTGCTCAGTATAGCACATTCAGGTTATGTGTAAGAACCACAACCATTCATAGCCCTCCATCAGGATTTTATTTTCAATTTTTTTTGACAGTATTGTGCTGATTTTTCTGCTTTTTCATGTAAACATTTTATTATATATCAATACCAAAGAAGAAAACCAGCTCTGAGCATCAAACCCAGCTGAACCCTGGCGAGGGTCCTGCATGTGTCCTTCTGCCTGAGTCACTGCTCAGCCTAAAGGAGTGTGTGCTCCTGCCATGGGATTCTTCCACTTCCAGACTAAGAGGTATGTACTGCAGGGCTGATTTTAGGCTTTTAATACTTTATGAGCAGGCTACTTAGGTAGATAGCAATATTCCTGTGAAGCTGGATAGAATCAGACTCAGATTATGCAGAAATAGCCTTCATCAACTATTCTCTCAAAAAATGTAGAATGTTAAAAATAATATAAGAAAGCTTATTCTTTATCTGTTCCTCTACTTGTATATGTATGTATGAGAGAAAACATACTGTATATATGAGAGCAAATTATTTTCATTAGCATGTAATTAATCTCTGAAATTACCTTTCTGAAGTATGTTTACTACATCTCTGATTTCTACAGATGGCTCAAATTTTCTCTTATTTCTGCCACTTTTCTGAGATTGTGGCTTCTTAATCATTAATATTGATCAGATATAGGCACTAAGAAACACAATGTCAAATAAGAATCCGTGGAAATACAATAATATTTGTTTCAAATTAGTCAAAGAACAGAATGTTTATGTTGATCTACCATCTCTACAAGGACATTGGATAGGCAAACTAATAATTACAGTTGTGCAGTCTAACAGTATCTTCTTTGTCTTTTGTCAAGTAAAAAGGTAAACTAGAAAATTTCTGAACTCTGAATTAACAGTGTGATTCTGTATCAGAATAACTCTTTCTATTTTGTGGGCACAGCACTTTTGCCTGATAACAGAACACCCAAATCCAGATTCCCAATGCAATCTCAGTGATAAACAAAACTCCTTCCAGTCCACTCATTTCAGAAATACATTATCAAAGGGAGCAACATAAGTGCAACTTATCTCAGACAGAAATATATTACTTTCTGTTTCCTATCCATTCTGAAACTCTATTTTTCTTTTCCCTCTTTTTTATTTTTTACTTACAAGAAGCAAATTTCGAAACAAAGCACACTTTAACAAAAGTTTCAGGTAGATGCTAATGATTGAAAAATTCAGATGTCTGTATGCCATGTTAAATTTTATGGTCTTCCAAGAAAAAGGAAGGCAGAAAATTCTAATGTCTTTCTATATTTATGCTTGCAGGCATCAAGTCTTTCCCTTTCTTCTCTGAAGTTTACAGCTAATCTTTAAATGTGCTGAATGCAGGAGCACCAGTTGGCAGAAGCTGTGTGCATCTTTGAAAATGCAGGTCCCCTTCTGGAATTTACATTTCAAGGAGAGCTGAGCTGTATGGATTAGTGATGAATATATTTATTTGATTTGTTATCACTTCTCATTACTCTTCAACATTTTGGGGAAGAACAGAGTTAATGGAATGAATTTAATGATTATTTTGGAGTTTACTGATATCATGAAATGTATATTAAATACTAATAAATAATTAATATAATCTGTGTGAGAGGTTGGTTTGGTTTAATGTAAACCAAGATTCTCATCAGAAATTTTGTTTTTGTAAATGGTCATAACCCATGCACTTTAACCTCTGCAAAACTGAGGTTAGACTGTAATTTTACATTGCAAACTTTCAATCAGTTTCTCATTTTGTGGTCTGAAAAATACTGACCTTTTCCAAAATACGTCCTGATCTTTCCCATTCTTACAGTTTTTAGCAAACCTTCCTCCGCTCATGCTCAGGAAGGGAATTAGATCAACTTAACAGACAGTCATTGAGCCATACTTGAGTAATACTGAAATAAAAAGTACTCCATTTTTGACAGTTGGATTTCAAAACTAGTCAATTTTTTTGGGAAGACCTGTAGGCTTACAATCAGTATAAAAATGTTATTAACAAGACAGTTTGCAATTTAAGAAATTACCTGCATCTCATGAATTTACACAACTGATAGTAAACCAGAAATTACTTTTGTCTAAACTGGTCATCAAAGGACTTTCATCTCATTATCTGATGAGAACTCAAGAGTTGTTTGCAAAAGTAAATTTCATGTGGGAAGGTCTTGAAGAATTCACACAGTTGTTTCAAAGGTTTTTGGGAGCATCTAGAACAGATGATACAATTACATGAGCAAGATTACTGCAGAATTTATGATGATTTGACCAGCTCTCTGATGTTGTTTTATATTCCACAAATTCTAAGCTTTCACTTTAAATACAGTTCTTTTCCTTTTTTTTCATGAAAATGCCATAGTTGTAGTTGTTTTGAGCTAATATTACAGAGAATGAACCATATTAAGCAGCTGTAACTGGATCAGTTCAGCCACAATAAGCAGCAAAAACTTCATATCACCTCCTTTTTTTTTTTTTTTTTTGGATGACATACACTATCTATAGTACATAAAGGAAATGATTGGGAAACTTAAAAGCTAGGATTTTGCTCCCAAAACTCCGAGTACTGAACTAATGGGAAAGAAATGAAGAAGTCCTCCAGTGCATTTTAACCCATTATTTTACCAGGAAAAAGGTTGGATTTTTCCACTCTATCCCCTGTATCCAGCTGCTCAAAAGCCTTGGACCTTGGCTTCTGCTCTTTCACAACTTAGCCTTGAAAGCTTAGCATTTAGAGTCCCTCTTAAAGGATACCTGTTAAAGCAGAGACATTTTTTTATTGTGGAGAACTTTACAGAGGACAGACATATCATTTCATGCTGCTCCACATCAGCTCCTTCTTGATGCAAAACTGATAATCCTATAAAGATTATCTATTAAAGACTGATCAGATTGACTACTGTAGGGGAGCATATTCACATAAGGAGTTTTCTGTCTTCATGCACATCAAAAAGAAATTAAAAATGTAAGTTGTTTCTATCAAATTTGACTGTTCACTGCCTTTGTCAACTCAGATGTTTTCATTAGTTGGACAAAAATTTCAATATTTTTATAATCCCTATAATTTCTTGTTTAATCTATGTGGTCAAAACCAAAAATAAGATTTATCAGTTTATTTACACAGTTTGACTGAAAAATAAAAAAATAAAAAGAGAGACTTACCCTCCAATACTTTGATTTACAGTAGGAATTGCACAATAGCATTTCCCCACAGGGAAAGTAATATTTAAATTATTAAAGTAAGTATTATACTATTGTAGATTATTATGTGGATTTGGCCTTCATTTCCCTCAAAAGCTTGAATGCTGTCATAAGTATGAACAGACACATTGGGAATAAAATCAGTAATAATTTGTCTAGCACATCAATCATTACCAGCAGACAATGAACAATATTTAGTTACTTGCCAAATAGTTTCCACTTCGATTATTTCAAGTTTCAATGTGACTTAAATTGTTTTGCTATTTTCTAAAACTAATTTAAAAGTTAGAACCAATAGGGGCTAAAAAGACTCTGTAGAATGTAAAAATTCTGTGGTTACAGAGCAACTGTGTTGTCTTGCCTTAAAGGTTAATTAACAGCGGCATGAGCTTACCACAATTCCTGAAAACATTTTGGAAACCAAGACACTCACAGAACTGCAATGCATAAATTAGCCCTTGAAGGTGAATCTGCTACTTAGGGAAAATACAACAGATTAAAACAGACTGATAGAAATAAGGGTTTTCTGTTAAAATGGATGTGATGCAATGTGATGCAAACTCTCCTGTATTAGCCCATGTAACAAGTACTGTGAGGTCTATTTCCTAATGCAATATAGTTTTACACTTTTACATTGTATATTCTTTCAATGCCACTACAAAAAGCTCTCAGTAAGTGTTAAAAAAATACCTACAATTTCATAATACAACCATGTTCCAATTTTTCTTATTCTGACGAATGTTTTACTAAGCACACTGTCACTCTAAAGTACTGGCTTACAGATTTAAATCAAGTGGCAGTAATTACAGAGAAGCACAGGTAATTAAGGATCCATTCCCTTTGCTACTCAGACTGGATAAGGTTTTCTTTTTGATCCATCATAACTTTCTGTTAGGGATGTACCAGCCAAACTTGCAATAGGAGAAAATAAGACAAGGGCAACTGGAACACGGTAAAACCTGAGCTGAAGGCCCTCTTCTACTAAATATTTGTCAACCCAATATGGCACAGTTACAAATGAAAATTATGGCTAACCTGGTAAGACAATGCACAGGACGAAGTAAGATTCTTTTTCAGAGATTTAGCTAGTTATTCTACATATCTGAATGAATTTTGCGATTATTGGGCTATTAGGAATATACACGAATATACATTATTGAAACACTATTTCACCTTATTAGAGAGTACTACAGTGCTGGAGGACAGTTTGAGTATATCATGCCTATCCTTGGGTGAAATTCTGCAGTGATACCCTGGTAAATTGGATGGGAAATAACAACTGCTCTCATTAATTTTGGGCATTTTAAAATGCTTTATGGAAAATCAGCAGCACTTGATGTAGCAGGTTTGTTGTTGATTTGACAAGGACTGTCAGCACAGAAAAATGCTGTGCTGCTGTCATTAGAAGATTGAGGATACCTTTTCTATATTGTGCCATGATACAAATCTACCATTCAAGACAAGTGATGCAGATGGATCTCTGCAAACTGCGGGGGGGCAGTGCTGCCTCAAGTGAAGAAAGATTAAGGGCTCATAAACAACATATGCTGTAGTTGCCTACATGCATCATACACAGCTTACAAAATACACTGAGTTTAAAACAAAAACAGGCAGAACTACTGCTGTGCACTAAAGTGATGCTGTTGAAGGCATACCAGACCAGAGGTAACAGTTATGTATGAGCTATCTGTAACTTACTCTTTGTCATATTAATTATGTGCTTACCAGACAAGCAGTGTTTATGTGATTGAAATCCTTTGTCAGGTGTACATATGACAAAATGAAAAAAATAGACACACAGATTGTCTGGGGAAAAAACAGCCAGTAGATCATATACTTAGGGCCTACTTATGCACAGGAAGCACACCAGAATGAATTTGAAAATACTTTGGTTTCAGTGTCCTAAATAACCATTCAAAACCATTCAAAAGTTACTACATCTTTAGCAGCATTACAACTCCTTTCACTTCCCATTTAGTTCCTTTATGCCTTGCACTGCACCCCTTGAAAATACATTTCTCCCTTGAAAATATGTTTTCATAGGAAATACTTTTTTGCCAGCTGATTTCAATGTTAAATGGGTACAGTTCACAATATGCATCACTTGCATTAAAAACACAAAAATTAGGCATGAGAATAGCCAAGTTTTACACTTCAGATGACTGAGGAAAATGGCCTATGAAATATAACTATGGTCACTAAAAATGGGCACCTGCTGGAGCTGTGTGCTCCAGGTTAGAGAGAGCAGGGCTGCTTCAGTAGTCAAATGTCTGCTTGCAACAGTTTTTGAGAGCTTGGGAAGAGTGGTTTCCTCATTCCATCAAACAGAGATTCGGGCTTCAATCTGAGAAAAACCTTTTTCCGGTTGGTAGAGTGCCTGTGTGGAAATGAGTGATTAGGTGCCTTCTTACCCCTCAAGTCACCCACAGAACAGATTTTTGCCAAATTGCAGTATGTATTCCATTGGTAACAGTAAACTAAATTTGGAAGCCCCGTCTATTTTTTTTTCACTAGATTCTGAGTCCTCCATTATTTTTGTCCAAAGCACTGGTTTTCACAGCTGGTAACTATTCTAGATACATAAAGCTACTCAAGTAAATATTAATAAAATATACTAATCTGGCTTTCTGTACCTTCTGGATACAATGAACCAGAAAATACAGAAGCTTGTTATCTGTCTTCTTAGAGTCCTTTGTCCATGACTCCTTTTTATGAAATAAAAATTGGGTGCAGTTGTACATGCTTGCATGACTCCCTATCCTGATCATCTGTGTATCATGATCAAAGGGATCAGGATTATGTTACCTCACTTAAATACTGAAACCCAGGATGTTTATTTCACATAAATGCAATTTTCCTGCCAGTCACCCACTATCTTTGATTTTCTCTGTCTATAAATTCTGTGTTTGATTTTGCTGTTGTTGGGTGGGGGTTTTTTATTTATTAATGAATTCTGGCTTTTCTCTTTCATGGAATAAATAGTTTTGATCTTAAATTGAGTTTTCCTGATCTGAGAACAGTAAAAGCTGAAACATACACTATGGTTTGCAAAAAAAAATTATGTTTGGTCTCTGTGCTATATGTTAGTATGTCAGGGAATCAGATTAAAAACTTGCAAGCAATTAAGACAAAATATCAAATCCTAACACACATAGCAAGCTTCATTAAGGATATTTTGGGGAGATAGATTAAAAAAATCACCTCCCATTTAAAAAAAGAAGTCTTTATTTGGTATTTAACAGAAGCATTTGGATTCATGTATTCCACTAAGACATAAAGTGACACTGATGACAGTTCACTACAGCAACTGCAGTAAAACTACTCTAATTTGTGTTAAGAATCCAGTCTGAAATTTATATACCTAGAGAATCCTACTTCAGTCTTAGGCAGCTGATAAACCAAATTAAATAGCTGTAATTTTGGAAACATAAATACTCTTATAGCCTAATACACATATTAATAATTTGATAGTGATGCTAATATAGAAGCTGTTTCTCTACTAGTTTGATTTTTCTGTAGAAATTCTAGTCAGTGAGTTAGTCAATGACAAGCAATAAACTGCAAGGAGAGGAGGGGGGAGAATTCCTTTATTTGCATCACTGGCCTCATTCTGTCAACACATCACCCAGATTGCTGGATACACACAGAGATGTATTCCGGTAATGCTAGGAAGGGACCTGCATTTCCTGCTATTTCCACTTATTAGTACTGGGATGATGCTTCTGGCACATCTAAAATAAATTAATATTGGATTAATTCACTTCAAAAAGGTGTCAAGAAAACACATTGCAGATTCATTCATCACAAACTCAAGACTAATATGTTTTAAAAAAAAATTCCATAGTAATTATATTTACATGTATAATTGCCTAAAGCTGAGCCAAATGACAGAATATATTCTAACATTTCACAACATGCCTTCAGTGCTGATTAAACCACCAGTTCTTAAAATAAATATAGTATTTTCAATGCTAACAATAACAGAAAAAAATTATTTTAAACAGTTTTGTTTTACTTTAGAAAATGTTTTATCTGAATTACCAAAAGATTTTTTTTTTATTGCTGCTGATTCAAAGTTCAGTTCAGTTGCTATTTATTTGCTCTTCACCAATGGTCATTTAGATATCTTTAAATATCAAGAAATACAGTGCATCAGTGCTCTATTATTGGTAGTAAGCTGGGCAAGGACTACTGCCAAACTTTACATAATTGCCTAAAGCTAAGTACTGTTTGAAACATTTTATAAGAATATAGCTAACAAATTTATATATAGTATAATACAATGCCAGAAGTAAGAGCAATAGAAAAGTCTGAATAAATGTTTTAGCTTTTCCACTACCTTATTGATAGGAAGATCAAAATAAACAAAACAAATGGGAGTCTGATTCTGTGCCTTTGACCAAAAAAAAAATCCTATCTGTTACAGACACAGCAACACCCAAGCTGAAGTTGCACATCTGGATCCCTGATTTGGATGTGCCTGTATTCTGATATTTTATTCACACTACCTGTGTCTTCAGTAGGAGCTCAGGTAGAGTTATATTCTGCTCAAGTTAAGTAAACCTGTCAGAATTTCACTGGATGTGGGTGTGGCGTATGAATGATGCACAGTCCCCAGTTGTGGTATAAGCAGAAAACATTTATTAAAAGTGTATATAGCTTTTATAATATTTTCACTATCAGATTAGAATAAGACGTGCCTGGATAGCCAATAGTATAACTGTTCATGAGTCTGCTAACCAATAATGTAAGCGATCATGTTCCTAATGTTCGCATCAGCTTTTTTTCTCCTTAACTGTTTGTGCAACAATTTTTTTCTGCAAACTACTGTGGTTCTGCTACCTGTTACATTTTAGGAATTTTATTACATCTCTCCTCCCTTGACTGGATAGTCCTTGTTCTTCTTTACCAAGCGGTCTTTGTTCTCTTATTACTAAATGTTCTTTGTTTTCTCATCCCACATTTCCCCCTCCTTTATTTACTAAGTGTTGCAAGTGGGTACAGTGTGTGCTTGCATAAGCATTACCTGCTTTATGTTTTGATTGATAAGCTGTTGAATACAAGAAAAGACACATGGCAAACACAACATAATCATCAAAAGTGGTATGAGTCCTGTTATAGCTAAACCAACTGCATGTTTAACCCAAGGTCCAAAACTGAAACTTCTCAACCAGGAGAATAGGCCAAAAGGATCCCATTCCTGGTTTTGCTGCAGTTCTCCAGACAGTTCCTTCAATTTCTGGATGCTTTTGTGAATGGATTCAGAGTGGCCACTCAAGGTCATACAGCACATTCCATCAAAATCTTCACATCTGTGTCCCTGGGCTAACAATAAAAGGTCTATTGCTGCTCTATTTTGCAGTGTTGCATGATGTACGGCGTCAATATCTGTTAACAATCCTGTTAAAGCATGACTGGTAGCATTACTTTCCTTCACAAGTCAGCAACCCAGTTTGTTAATTATGTTCAGGGAATGTGCAGTATCAACAGAGGCAACTAAAGTTTGAACTAAGTCTGCTGCAATATAAACACCAAGTTTGTCAAGAGAAAGATGCAAAAAGGCAAAACAGTTTTGCAATACAACAGTCATCTGCTGCTAGCAGTATATCATCCATATACTGATACAATAGAACCATTGAAAATTGTTGATGCACTTGTGACCACAAATTGGCATACTGTAGGACTGTTTTTCATCCCTTGTGATAACCCAGTGATACGTTTGCATGGGTTCACTGCTGTTAAAGGATAGTGATGAAAAAGAAAACGAGGTGTATCATCATGGTGTAATGCAACTGTGAAAAAACAATCCTTTAAGTCAATAATTAACAATTCCCAAGTTTCAGGGATCAATGCTGGATTAGGAATTCTGGGTTGCTGTGAACCCTTCGAGGCTATTACTGCGTTGATAGCTCTCCGATCTTGTAAGTGTCTCCATTTGCCAGTCTTTTTTGGAGTCAGAAATATTGGATATTCCATGAGCTAGTGGAAGGAACTATATTTCCCAGAGCTACTTGTTCTTTGACCAGCTTTTATGCTTGTTGCAGCCATTTCGCTCTGAGGGGCCACTGGTCAATCCACATGGGATTATTAGTGTTCCATGTGACTTTAAGTCTCGGCTGCACATCAGTGACCCCTTTTAAAAGTTTGTTGTCAATGTCAATTCCCTCTGTGCTAACAGATCTCTTCCCCACAGTGTGCACAGAGTAGAAAGTACATATGGTTTGAGCTGCGCTTGTTTCCTTCTGGCCTATGTGCTGTGAGGTTTATTTGCTGACTGCTGTGACATCTGCTGACCTCCGATACCTGTCACGATCACTGCTGGAGTTGTTAAGGGCCATGTGGGTGGCCATTCAAGTTGGCTGATGATGATTATGTCTGCTCCACTGTCTATTAATCCTGTAAAAGACTTGCCATCTATAACACAGGTTAGAAAATATTGTTGTACTGAAATAAGTTTAGACCAACAAATGTTAGGAGTGGCTGTATTTCCAAAATCTCTAGTGCCCCTGTCAGCACTGCCAGATGTGTCCGGCAATATGGGGAGTGATATCAACTGAGCAATGCATGATCCTGCTGGAATAGTACAAGCTGGATTAGGAGTCCAAGCCATGATTTTTATTTCAGCCCTAGAATCAGAGTCGATGATTCCCAGTAAAATAAAAATCCACTTTCAGATGATGATGATTTCCCAAGCAGCAGTGCATGGCATTTAAAAGGAAGGGGTCCATTTAAGCCTGTAAGTGTAAGGTGAACCAGTATGTCAATTTATTGTGGTTGCCAAGTCCAAGCTGGCACTGCCTGCGGTTCTCTTGGTGTAACTTGAGCTGTGTGGGTTTGCTGTGGCTGGATCCTGTTCTGTTGTGGGCCACTGGAATTCGCGCCCCCCTTCAATCTTCGCCGTGGTGGCAGAGGTTTGCCCTCTTGGTCATACTTAGAACGGCATTCATTACTCCAGTGGTAACCTTTCTTGCATCTGGGGCACAGTTTAGTAGGGTTTTTTTTCCCTTGCTTATTCTTTGAGCACTGCTTTCTCACATGACCTTCGTCTCCACAGACAAAGCATTTAATTGCTGCCTGAGCTACTTGTAGCTGTTGAGCTAAGGCAGTTGCTAGTAAATCTGCTTTGTATTGTTCTGTACCAATATGTGCACAAGTTTTGATAAAGTCAGTTAAGGAAGTATCGGGTTTGTTTTTTATTTGATCGAGTGCTTTACGACAGTCAATATTAGCATTTTCATAGGCTAAGGATTTCAACAAAACTTCTGCTGCAGCTGGTAAATCAATTTGCCTACTCACAGCTGTTTGCAAGCGTTCAATAAAAGTGATGTAGGGTTCTTGGGGTCCTTGCCTTATGGTGGACAAGCCAGTTCTGTTAATGTCTGGAACTCTTTTCAGAGCTCTTATAGCCAGCACGCTTACTTGGTTATACATCTCTGGGGGCATTCTTAACTGATCTCTTATGGTTGTCTGAGCTCCAGTCCCTCCCAAATGATCCTTTGTTATTCCAGCATTACCAGTGTTCATGTTAGCCCATGCTTGATTTTCACATAACTCTTCATACTCTGCCCACCATATCGAATATTGTCTTATTGTCATAATCAATTTAAATAAAGCCTTCCAGTCAGCAGGTAACATAACATAGTTTATTGCTATAGCTTCTACAAGTCCCATCGTATAGGAAGAGTGCAGACCATTTTCTTTCATAGACTTTCTTAATTCCTTAACCATTCCATAAGAAATTTGCTCATGATGAGGCTGATTGTCTTGATGGACCACATGCATGGCATGGAGCAATTCGACATCTCCTTGATCTAATGCTCGTCTTCGGCAGGTGTCTAAAAAGTGTTTTGGCTCAGGGGACAGTGGAAGTTCATCATCAGTCATTTGTCTTAAGGGTTCATAGGGTGGAGGACATGACTGCTGTTTCAGGACCTTTGTGTCGGTAGATGGAGCTGCAGCCGTGGCTTTCAGTGGCTGTGGCTTTATAGCAGGATGTAAATCACATTCCTGTCTTAGATCAGTAGCTCTTAGATTTATGAGATCACCCTCTGGTTCCTCCCCCTTAATTCCCTCCTCCACTTGCAAAACAACCGAATCAGGACGTGAAAGCTGTGCTATGAGCATGGGGGAAGTGTCTGCAGATGAATTCACGGCTGGGTGCAATGTTTCCTCCGAATCACGAAAAGCTTGTAGTGCAGAATAAACAAACTGCCATGTAATAAATTCATCAAGATTAACCTCATGACTGTCTAATTGACAAGTCTTTAGAGACTCCCCCACCTGCTTCCGGTGATTGAGGTCATAGGAGCCATCAGGGGGGTACCAAGGACAGTAAGTTTTCACCCATAAAAGGAGTTGTATAAGCTTGCTTTCTTGTATTTTATAGCCTTGTTCCTTTGTGATATGCAACAAACAGTCTTTATAAAGAGTTTCCAGTTTACTGATATTATTGCCCATTTTTATGGGAAAGTTTTCCCGACCGCTTGCAAGGCTAACCTGTGCCTCAGCCAGTGACGACAGGATGGCCTCAGTGATCCTTGAAGCCACTGTTGGTACAGTCGGGATACACCGCAGGTCTGGGATCACCCAGGAGACTGTGTGTCCCTGTTCAGGGAGCCATTTGTGGCCTGTGAATGATGCACAGTCCCCAGTCACTGTTTAACTAGAAAACAGTTATTAAAAGTGTATATAGCTGTTATAATATTTTCACTATCGGATTAGAATAATGCACACCTGGATAGCCAGTAGTATAACTGTTCATGTATCTGCTAATCAGCAATATAAGTGACCATATTCCTAACATTCACATCAGTGGTTTTTTTCATAAAACAAATGCTTGTATAAGAAATTTATCTGCAAATTACTGTGGTTCAAACTACCTGTTACATTTTAGAAATTTTGTTACATCTCTCCCTGCTTGACAGAATAGTCCTTGTTCTTCTTAACCAAGCAGTCTTTGTTTGTTCTCTTATTACTAAGCGTTCTTTGTTTTCTTGCCCCACATCTGGGGATGAATTTGGATTTACTCCTCTTGTAGATGTGACAGGCAGATGAAGTACAGATGGAGTAATAAATAAATCTCTAGCAAAAGATTCTCAGCATGTTTAGTAGCTGACCTTTGTGCATTTTACAAGTGAAGAGCATGTAAGTCTTATTTGTCTGAAGTACTTAATGTCTTATGATTTAAAATAAGCAATCATAAAAGCCTCTTAGAGATTCTTAAAAGTACTGGAAAGCAAGCTGAAAATGTCAAATTAATGATATTTCATAACCAATGTCCAAGGCAAAGAGTGATGACTCTAATTAGACTAGGATATTCCCACAGTCTTTCTTCCTTAGTCTGCTACTTTAAATCATAACTACTAACAGTTAAATAATTACAACTGATTGTCATGCAAAGCTTAGGTGGAAAACATCTTTTTAAATTTACTAAATTTATCACACATTTGAGCTCTGGAGGGAAAAATTCCACACAGCTGGTACTCCAGAGGAATAGGTACTGTGTACTCTCAGCTGGCTCATTTCATAAAGCCCTCAGGCCCCAGATCTCTCCCTCCTAACCATCAAGACTGAAATGGAATACAAAGCATCAGAAGCTCAAAAATGCATTTGGGATGCAATCCTCTTGGGACTTTAAATATTAACACAAATATTCTTAAACCTTGGGCTACCAGGCAGCCGAGACAGAAAGCAAAACATTGTGAGGAGTCACACTCCCTTCTGCTGATCTCTCCTTGCAACAATAACATAAAATTACACAGTGAACCAGCTGCAGCCAGATCATTTATGCAACGTGCCACGTGTATGTCATTAATGTCTGCCATTTCACAAAGACATGCACGGTGATTCTCACCAGGGAATTCAAACACAGCGTGGTCTCATTTTCATGGCAATGGAGTCACCAATGGAGCTGGCTTCAGGTCCTTGTGCTGCAGCCTGTGGTCAGTGACTGCACAGAGCCTGCACAACCTGCTGGCCCTCAGGGACAGCCCCTCGCCTCTATCCAGGGCAGCAACACCTTCTTCAGAGCTCCTGCCCAAACCCACCATGATCAATTAAATCTGCAGGGGTTTGTCTTAGCTAATCCAGCCTTTTGATCACATGCTTCAGTCATATAAAAGGAAAGTAATTGCAAGTCTTGTTTAGTTGCAACTGGATATGAATTATGTTAATGGTAGCTCAGGCCATCTTCCTCTCAAATTCTCAATAAGTCAGGTTGTGCTTTCAAATAAGTACAGGAACCAAACCAGATCCCTGCAAGACACAATGCAAAAACAGGCAAGAAAATAACTAGGTTCAGAAATATTCTGGCACCACTTGCCATCCCAGGTAACTGAGGAAAATAAAGCAGTCCCAAAGAAATGCAAGACTGAAAGAAAAATCATAGGTTTCTTTATGCTCCTCGGCTGGATACAACCTCATTGTTTAAGCCTTCAGGGTGTTCTAGTGTCATATTTCCATGCTTCTCTCTCTCTACAACTAGAAAACATAAATTCATGCTTTAATTAAAAAAGAGTAAGGCAAAATACTTACACTAATATATTCCCACATTTCCAAGAGCTAGAAAAAAGAGCATTGACCCTTGAGCTTCAAACATGGGAGCTGGCCAAGTGGGAGAGAGATTGATCACACACTTCCTCTTTCTAGTTTATCAGCTGGAGAAATGTCTGGATCTGCAGTATCAGAGAGAGATAATGTAAAAGGTGGTCAGGTAAACATCTATAAACCAGAGAGGCCATCATCTACTCATAAGATCCTAATTTTATTTTATGCTGTATGGCATTATTCAAAGCCAGATTCTTCTGCTACTTTAATCTGAATTTAGGTCATGGTAGGAATTTACAACATTTAGATCAAACTCTGTGAGCAGAATTTTTTTTATTATCTAGGAAATACACTCTTTGTTGAAGATAATCAGCGATACACATTCCTTACATTCTTTTCTTTTCTTCCAATGAGACATGTTACTCTTTAAAAAGTTCACCACGTTTAAATAGAAACTCCAGATTTTCAGACTCTGCCCTATAGAGCTCTTTAGATTATGCACATTTCGCGTGGATTTTGCTATTACTCAGTCATGAAGCTTTGTTATATGTTCATGCAATAAAGGAGTTCAACCTGATTAGGGCTGTATTAATGCTCCAATACTGCCAGGCACTCTGCATACAGGAATTAAATATAAATTGCATAATTTAATAAATGTTTGATTTGATAGCCATCATGGGTGTGTTTTCTTGATGAATAATACCTAGAAGTTAGCAGCTGTGTTATGGATGGGAATGACATTGAATTTGCATTTATAAGCCCATCAACAAATGAGAGATCAGTTAAAGAGCTGGGAAGCAATAATTTCATGATTATTTTTTAGTTTATCCTCAACCAAATACCTGTACTCTGACACTGTAAAACACTGCAGTGTGAGATTTCCTTCTAGTCTCTGGAAGCCAGCAGTGTTTGCTTGTAGATCCTAATCTCTCCTCCATCCAATTCTCACCTATTTCAGTTTACCCTGACCTCAATCACTGCAACCAAATAACTGAAGAGAAACTACATTTTTCTTCCTAAGCTTTTTGTAAAGAGGAAGGAGCAGTTTTCTCTCCAAAGCTCCAGGCTTACCAGCCAGCTGTTAATTTACTGTGACATCCTTCCATAGTACTTAAATTGGATGCACGTTTAACCAGGAAAAATACTGCAAAAAGCAGAGGCAAGTACTGCCGGAACCATTTCTTTACATGATGCTACAGAACTTGAAATAGAAGTAAAAAAGCCACACTACTTTTGCAGGCAATGCCTCTATTGATGTAAATGACCATTAGCATCCTTTGTCTGGAATTCTGCATCAACTGCTCCAGACACCAGGACTGTTGTTCCTCAAGCAGCTTCCTGGACTGTGCAGGCAGAGCAGCCACACTGTGCCAGTACCTGTGGCTGCACAGGGACCAGGGACAAACCTCCCAGGGACAAGGAGCCTGTCCCCTGCAGTGATGTATCAGTGGTGGTTTATCAGTCTGATCGTCTGCCATCACACAAAGAAAAGTGGAACAGAAAATAAAGTCTCTTCCAAATTTCTCAAATGTAATGGATCTGTGTCTTTCAATATTGGGGGGGTAGAATTTCCCACTACTGGGAATGTCTGAGAAAGGAAAGAGAACAAGTCATGTATTAATTTACTCCAAAAGCAGACATCCAACCATATTTCTGTACTGAGAAATATTTCAAACCCCCACAGTAAAAGTCAACATTTAAAGCATTTCTGTTATATATAGGGAATATAAAATGGTGCCTAGATTTCATGTTGAATAAGTTAAAATTATGCAGATTTACTTTAATGCTGGGGGTTGAATCAACAAATGTTAAATAGATCTTAATTTTAAAAGAGAAAAGAAATAATGAGTTAAACAGTAAAGAAAAAAAATTACATCTCATATAATGAGAACATCTGATAGTTTAAATTTAGTTGGGACTGTTTCTCATGTATTTTATGTAAATATATTATTTGAATGTGTTCAATCTGACCCATTATATTGTTGTTTATAGATATAAGAGATGATTTTTACCTCTCAAGATTAATCAGTGTTTAAATATTCACTCTAACATAATTAGAATACTGATGATTTTGGAAATATTATGCATTATAGGAATTATCTTGCAAATAAATTTATGTTATAAAATGTGCTTTTAATGATAGAAAATGACAGTATGAACATTAACAATCAAACATGTTGAATCAGATGCTGAGACATTAAGAACATTTTTCAGAAAAAATGAAGTCATGGTGGCTGTTCTTGGATTCTAAAGATACATCTTGGCTGTAGAAGTTTCACCCAGTTAATTAGATGACTAGCAGACTGAACTGACAGCTACAATTACTTTTTCCTGCCACAGCAATAGTTTCTTTTTTTTTTCCTACATGGTTGCTTATGTTTCTTGTGTTAAAGCAAAACAGAAAAAAGAGCACTACAGAACTGGTTTCCTTGAAGAAATCCTACCTAACTGATTTTTTTACTGAAATGAAGTCTTAATCACAAATATGTTATTTGTTCAAATTTTTTTTGCATCTGTCTGTGTATTATCTTTACTCATCACTGTAAAACAGACCTGCAGGATTTCTGGGTGATCAAAAAGAATCTGGAACTAAATATTAATTTAGTGCATGCAATTGTGCAGAGCATATTTCTAAATAATTATTTTAGAATTTGTTCTTTCCATTTAAGTATAAGGAGAAGTGTAGCATCAGTAGATTTTTTCAGATGTATCTATTTAAAATGCAAGTATGTGTATATGTGAGTATAAAGGTTTATGTCTATTTTTAAAAGCTCAAATTCCTAATTATTATTTCAAAGATTCTTGGAGATTCTTTCATTCAGATCACCTTTCAATTTTTAATTTACTTTATTAAAATCTCAATAAATCATCATATTGTGAACTTCTCTATCTGGAATTCATTAACATATCAGAAGATAATTTATCAACCACATCTCATATATTACTTCTCATGCATCAATTTGTGATTCTCTGCTTTCATTCTCTTTTGTGACTAAGAAATCTTATCTAATTTCAAATTTCTATTCATCCAGGACACATAAATTTTGACTATTTAAAGTCATCTAAATGCTTGAGTGAACTAAGTTTACATATGCCAACTTTTATACTTGATAGATGAAAGTCTTAAGATACCAAGTGCTGTCTGAGGGAGCAGAGGTGTATTTTACAGAATTCAGTTTGAGTATGCAGACTATCATTAGATAAGAACTTCATGTGGATTAGCAGAAACTGGAAAGCCACAGAGACTTTACATCATTTAAACACATTATTGCCTAATTCTGAAAAACACAACAAAGCCAAGTCTTGTGCATAACGATCTTAGCAGGCCAAAAACAGTCCCTTTTTAAAACTTCATAGCATAAACAGAGTGATGGTTCCATACATATCTGATAAAACCCATCAGCAAGGACAATAAAAAGTATCTGATTTTGTTATTGGCACCTTCTCAGGAGGGAATATAAAAGAATTTATGGAATGGAGACACCAAATAGAAGCAGAAGAGGCTGTAGACAATCGCTCTTAACATTTTGCAAGACTGTAGCTATGAAATACAGCTGTGAGAAACTGTGAGCAGTGGTCAATATAACATTCATTCCACCTAAATCTTCATGCTTACATTGTAGCTTCCTGCATATAGGTATGGTCTGATTTTTTTTCAATTAGAAGTAATATGCAGCAGGGGAAGAAACATTCACTTATAGAGCACAGTTCATCTGACCTATTTCAGATATCTGTGCAAAAGAATACAAATTATGCCCTAAAGGTATCTATTGCCATTCACTGAAATATACATGAGTTAACACTTGGAAATACATGCACTGAAAGTGTTTAAGTTCAAGCAGATGAATCTAACCCAAATTTTTATCAATGAGAAGATCAAACAAAGAGTGTTTATATATAAACTTGGATGAAAATAATCATATTATCTCACTCTGGCAACCAAAATCGTTGCTGTGGCCATAAGTAATTGTGGGGGTTCAAGCAGAATGTATTCTCTGTAATTCAAATACTGCCCATTTTTTATTTGCCATTGTGCTCAGAGTCCTTGCTTTTAAACCTGCATCTGCTTCATCCATTCTGCAAACTACTCAAAGGAAAAAAAAATCTACTAATTGCTCTTAATGAACCCTTAAAAGCTGCTACAGCTCCTGACTTGCTTCAATGACCTCCTGAAACTGCAAATGCCAATGAATGATTATACACCAGGAAAAAAAAATTCCTTTGGCCTTTAATTTCCCTTTATCTCCTTACTTCATACATTGAGATAGAGCTAAAAGGAAGACAGTAGTAATTTCTGACTAATCTTCTCACTTCAATCAAATCCCTATTATTCACCTTATTCAGACTGAATTATCCTTGCTCTTTTCAGTCACTTTGTTCCTGCAGAAGTTCTACTGTACCCTTAATCAACTCCTTTACACCTACCTGGATGCTTCCAGTCTCAGCTTTATCTTCCTGAGGCAGCTGCCAGAGAAGGCTCAGGGATCACAAACATGAACAGAAACTGGATAAGAGTTTTTCCATAGGGTTTCCCAGATTGGCAGCAAGCTTGTGCACACACTTGTTCATTCCTCCAGCTTGAAAAACAAGTTGTTCTTGTGTCGGTTTACAGGCTGTAAATCTTCTAGACTACACAATAGGCTGTAGAATCTGGGAAAGTTTCAAATGACAATACAAACTTGTAAACTCTTGTAAATATAAAATAGTCACGAGAACAGAGAGGCAGTCTGTCAAGGCAAATGTTTTGCAGCTCTGGGGGAGTACTGTGGGAAAATACTGGGAATTGTATGATAGAAAATGCTGGCCAAGCAGCCACAGAACTGAGAGAAAGTGTAAAGATCACAAAGAGTTAAGAGGAAAGAACAAGTTATAGGAAATTTTAAAAAATAGTAGAAAATTAGTTGATCTAGGTACCTGCCTAGGTGGAAGGAGAAATAGCGGTAGGAGAAAGAAACTGAGAGATGAGGGATATTTTATTCTGGTAAAAGTATCAGAGAAAATTAATTCTGATAAAGTTCATATAAAATTTTGTACTGAATCCCATGAAGTTTATCTGAAATTTATCTCTTCTGCCCTCTCCCCTCCATGGCAAAAATATGCACAATGGTCAAATGGGACCTTCTGCACCTTTAAATCAAGCTGAATGCCAAGAACAAAGCATTAAAGAACAACTTTTCCTGGACAAAAATATAACTGCCTTTGTAAAGTTTATTGATGTTTTGGAAAAAAGGACAGAGGTGGCATAACACAGCTGAATGATCTTGGACATAAAACCATCACTCAGAGTCTTGAAAGATTTCCTACATATTTTTCAAAAAACATTGGTGGAATATTTGGGCCAAATCAACCTAACTGTTGATATCAAACTAATTACACGAGGGACGAGTCACATTTTCTTGAAAAATTTACAACTATCTAAAGTCAATGAAAAAAGAAGATATTAACCATTTTGTCATAAAGCTTCTTAAACAGATTCTGCATGACCACAGGAAACGTAAAAATAAATAAATTTTTAAGAAAAGAAAAGTTGAAATTAGCAGAGAACAGTTCACCTAAACAATCATTCTCTCTGAATCAAAGGTTTTTAAATGGTTTTTAGACATATTTTGTTGCACTAGGATGACATCAAGTGGCTACTCCAGCCAATTACTCTGCACTTGCTGGAAACAGTAATTGTGACATCTCTTTAATAAGCTATTCCTACTGTGTAAACATAACTGTATTACCAAAAACTCCCTCTAATTTAAATTCAAATTTTGCATGTCTTCATTCAAATCCTCAGTGCTTTCCTCAAGCCTTTCTAAAGAAATAATAAACCTTCCAACTCAAGGAATAAATTACTTTTCATATAATACTTTTGAATTCAGGGAATCATAAGTGCAGACTTCTGTGGATTTAACAGATTTATTAAACTTTATAATAACTGGAATAATTAGACTTAGCTAATCATTCTTTAATTAGAGGGAAGAAATTAATCCTTGAAAGATCTTTTTGGTCTGTAAAACACATGATTAATAATTGAAAGTGATCTCTCATTTTAAGCCAGTGAGAGCAATCAGTCACTAACCCACCTCACCAGAGACATGGGAGAGTCTCCACCACTAGAGGTTTTCAAGATGTGGTGGGACAGGTTGGAAATAATCTCTGCTCCTTTTTCTGTGAAAGACTAGACCAGATGATATTTCAATGTCCCTTCTTGCAAAGGCTATTCTATGATTCTGTATTTTAGACAAAAAACATCTGTGGCTTCTATAAACTTGTATTAATGCTATAAAAATATGATAAGCCATTTAGAACTAGTTAATGGACAAAAATTTCAAGGACCTTTTGACTTTAATAACAATATCGTTCACTACGGTTCGTATTTCTCAAAACTTTATTCAAGAAATTTCCACTTTCAAACACAGCAGTATGGATTATAATCCAAAATTTAATTTGCAGAAAATCAAATATTTCCAAGTATTTAAAAGAAAATCTTTTTACAATATAAAGGATGTGATGTTTACATGTTTGCTTTCTAGATGCTGCACAGAATTTAAGAAAGTCTTCAAAGAAAATGAAATTAATTTATAAATAGCAGAAGTAATGAAACCTTCCTATGAATTTTTATCCTTCACTCCCCTACCAAGCTTTACTCACCTGAAGAACCTCACCCTTATTCCAAAGAACCAGGTATATTCTGCCTGCTTTTCATTTAGTGCAACATTATTTTGAATAAATCTCCAGCATATGTGTGTCACGGATCTCATGGGAATTGAAATATATTTCAAATTTGCTTGAAAATAGGCATAAATTCAGAAGTTATTATGGGTGCAATGACCAGATGAAGAGCAGCAGGGACAGCATTGCCAAGTAAGCCCTGTCTCCTCAAGGAGGTAGTAAAAACAAAACACACACACAAAAAAACCCCACAGCCACCACAAAACAAAACAAAACAAAGCTCAAATCCCCCACTATTGCCCTGAACAGATATAAATTTTTAAGGAGTCCGTTTCCATTGTTTCTCTTTCTCTCCCAATGTCCTACATGATTCTATTGTAGGCTAAAAGTCTTCCACATTCTTTTTGTCCTTTCCTTTTCACCAGGTCTAAATGCACTTGGAAAGATCACCCACTCTGAATGAAGATATCTTGCAGAATTTTCCTACAGGACATTTGTCCAAACCTTGTCTTGGCAGCAGCTTCTGCTCCGCTTGCACATCACCTGACATCTTCATTCAAATACTCCAACGACACCAAGCTGCCGAGTTCTGCCAAGAGTTCCTCTAAGTTATGTTGTCATGTTTTTATGTAGAGTCTCTGATTGACTCTTGGAAGGATGTTTTTTATCTGCCATGAAGCCTACAGTAAGCAGATCCATGCTAACCCCTAGAAAAGCAGGCCTGAAAGAAGCTGCTTGTCTAGAAGAACTAAGCTGCCCTTCAGAGTCTGAAATTCACCCAAAGGCCCTCAGGGACTTTTCTAACAAGACAGTCACCTTGTCTCTTCTGAGCTTTGGGGTTTCAGAGATAGACTTGATGAGGAATGACAACTCTTAGTCATGGCAGACTCTGGAACTAACAAATTTCTTTTAGGTGACAGACAGAAAGCCTGCTGGACTGAATCCATGATTTTGTGCTACTGGGTAAAATACACTTTTTCAAAAGTGTTTGCCCTCTAAATACCTGTGTATTTTTTCCTTCAATCATTTATTCATATTGAAAGTAGTTTCATAACAATATAAGCATGAGGGTTGCATTATCAGGAATAATTTAACCTGTGTTACAGTACCAGCAACTTAGTAATCACCAGAAGAAACAAAAATGACTGAAAGTCACAGCAAAATGCATGAATTTTAACAGGAATACACTTGTGGTGCTAAAATTTTTAATACTTTAGCTTTGAATTCTTAAAGTATTTCCTTTAGTAGCACGCTGCAAGTTCAAGCATCTAATAAGTTCAGGCCATTATCCATCTGAAAACTTTATTACTAGCAGCTTTGTCTTACAAGTAATGGGCCACATATTTAGATGAAGTTGTTCAGATGGATTTTTCTAGTGGCCTTTCCCTGTAATGTCCACCTTTGGTAGCTCTACCATTTTCTTTCCTCCCTGCAAGATCAAAAGGACATTTGTTCATTACATCTTTGATTTTCTTTGTTCCAAATAATTTGGTCTTCCATTTTTAGGACAAATTAGAAGTGAACTGTGATTGCCATGATGCACAGATAAGAAATTATGCTTGTATTTCAGTCACAAACCGAAATAAAGAATACAGAATTAGGTGCTAACCAACTAAGATCATTCAGTCATTGTCTGTAGAACACTGTCAGAGAATGGAAACACAGGGCACTCGTCTAGAGCACTTTATACACATTATTCCAAACAGCATTTGATAAATAGCCATAAACATGAAATAGCCACGTCACAAAACCTAAAACAGACAGGATAGCTTATCTATTAATAAAGGACAGATACAATCACAGACTGGTTTGGGCTGGAAGTGACCTAAAGATTGTCCAGTTCCAGTCCCCCTGCGGTGGGCAGGGGCACCTTCCCCTGGACCAGGCTGTTTAGTGCCCCATCCAATCTGGCCTAGAGCACTCCCAGGGATGCAGCATCCACAACTTCTCTGGGAAACCTGTAACAGCATCTCACCAACCTCACAGTAAACAATTTCTTCCTAATATCTAATCTATACCTACTCTCTCTCAGTTTGGAGCTACCCCCCCTTGTCCTATCACTGCTCATTCTTGTCAGAGGTCCCTCTCCAGCTTTTTTGTGGACCCCGTTTAGGCAGTGGAGGATGCAAAACCTGGTGCTGGTGTTGTCCAGGGTGAACAGCCCCAGTTCTCTCAGCCATCGCAGGGGATGTGCTCCATCCCTCTGATCATCAATTAAGAAGCCTGTTCTTATTGACCGATGCATGTTCTAGTTTCCATAATTTATTTTTCAACATTTTCAGGCTTTTTTCTCTAATTAAGCCTAAGTGTGTGTGTCACAGAGAGAGAGCAAGCCCAAGGATAGAGAGAGAGAGCAAATGTGCACACAAAAACTGCTGAAAGTCGTTTCCCACAGGCTTGAGCTCTAATGATGGAAACAATATCACAATAAAAGACGTAGCTACTTAAAAGATATGTACTGGGGTTCTGTTTTAACAATAATTCAACATATTTGCCAGTATGTTTCCATCAATTATTTCCAAGAACAGGAGCCAAGTCACAAAGGAATTATAATGCAGCTTCCATAAAGGCAAAGAGAAAGGCTTTCTTTCCCGACTCTAAGAGAATTTGCCTCTTCACCTTCTTTTGGCACAAAAAACACTGAGAAAGGGAATGTGGTCTGAGTACTAAACAGGATGTTTGCATAGCTTCCTTTTTAAGGAAGAGGAAGGACTTCTAAGGGTAGATAAGAGGTTCATATTGAATGCTGAGTACTTTGTAGAACTGCTTTGTTTTGATTTAATTGCTTTAATGGTAAAATATCTGAAAGTCTAAATAAAAATCTGTTAATGCATTATCACTTAGCAGCTTGAGGCTTGTTTTAGGTTTGTTTTCTTGAGGATCAGATCGTTACCTGAGGGAAATGCACATAGTCCCACTGAGTTGGCTGTAACCAGATGAAGTTTCATGAGCTAGAGCCTAGAACCAACAGAAAACATGCAGCATTTATAACTGACAATTAATATTTTTCTCTCTGATGTAGAGTGCTATTATAACCTGAGGTACAAATAGTTGCAAAAAAGAACTAGGGAAAAGGAAAATTTTATAAATCCATTTCTGGTCCTACTGTCATAGACAGAACACGATGTTGCAAATTAAAAGCAGATAGTAAAACAATTAGATAAAATAACTTAGTTCTGTTTTATTTATTAATGGAATTTGCATGGTGAATCCAGCCATAAAGAATACTTATGCTGTTGCTTAGTCAACTGCAGGCAAATGAAAGCTACAGAAATAACATGATACAGGACTGGACCGTTTCCTGGACAGACCCACAGTTTCCTTTTGTTACTGCTGGAGTGGTAGAACCAATTATAGCTTCTCACCTGGTGTTACCTCCAGCTAAGCCTGGCTTTAGAGATCTCAACCCTAAGCAATGCTTTTGTAGCATCTTTGGCACCCGTTCTTGCTTCCTATGTGCCCTCTTTTTGCATTAAGAAGACATTGCTGGCTGTTTAGAGTTGGCACTACTCTGGTGGCAGGAGGCTGGTTGGGGTAACAGGTGTTGGTGTAAGGAAAGGGTTCAGCAGAGAGCAGCAGCAGCAGCAGCAGCAGCAGCAGGGTCTCTCTGGGCAGCCTGCACCTGGGACAGAGCTGGAGTTTCCACTCCTACATCAACACAGAACTGTTCACTCTTCACCTTCTTTACCACGGCTTTGGGGAGAACAATAGAAATTGTTGAGGGGACAGATTTATTGTGGAATGATTTACTGATTTATTGTGATTACGTCTGTAAGCTGTAACCAAAAAAAGCTCTTAGGGGTAAAGATGTATATCCTGATGCTTCTGAATAAACCTTAGGTTCAGTCTCTCTGCTGGTGGGTCTTGTCTCTTCATGTATCACAGAGGCTGGACTAGGTGATCCTCAAAGATCTTTTCCAACCAATGTTTCCATGATTCTGTGAACGCTTTTTTCACTAACTATTGATTTCTAAAGCAATATTAAATGTTGTATTAATAACAGTACATATAAAATTTAGCATTTAGTGCAATTTCCTCATCAGAACACAGTCAATATTAATTTTGGAAGCCACAGAATACTGCTCCCATTTAGTAATCAATGGTCATTATCTCAGAAAAAAAAAAGCTATTTTCACAAAAGCCTTGGTGTTCGTATTGAACTGTCATTATTTACATACAAGTATTTTCTTTGAAGAACTAATACAGTGCTGGTTGTTAATATCTTAAGAAAGACAACAATTTCAGGTCCTAAATTATTGCCTGCTCTCGTCTGATGATACACATAGATGCTTTATTAAAGACAGGTAAGAAAAAGCTTCATAATTTCCACATCACGTGAAAGCAAGGAGACAAAATCACTTCATTTTGCCACAAAGGGTTCAATTCCTTACTCCTTTAAATTTCATCACAATCATTTACAACTATTCAGTGTGCAATCTGTTACCAAACTGGTCTGGTTTCATTTAACACCTAATTTCACTCTGCAAATGTGCAAATTAATAGCCCAGGCGCAAACCAGTGGAGAATTAGGATTCAAGGCAGAAAACTTTGTCTGGTGATTAGAATTTCGTAATCACTTATGGAAGGTCATCTGAGACAATTCCTAGAGTACAACTAAGTGCATATAAAGTTATTTGAAACTCTTAGTTCTGTGAGCTGGCAAGAGAACAGAGGTTTGGGTTAGCCTGAGGATGCAAACTAGACAGGATTTATTCACAGATGAGCATCCAGAAATTGCTGCTCCCATCCAGCTGTCTGCAGCTCTGTACTACTGGGCTATCCCAGGCAAACAAGGCAGCAAAAACAAAGCATAGCAGAACTTATAGCCCACATTTCCTTGTGGAATTTGACTCAAGATCTGAAGAAATTAAATATTGTCACAGGCAAACCAGTCTTAACAATCAGGGAATTTATTTTAACTTAATTTAACTTTCTGCCAGTTAACACAAACTTACAGCGACTGATTCAAGTACTGAGAAAAAGGAAACATAAGTAAGTAAACAAACACTTATGGAAATATCTTTCTTCCCCCTTGCTCAGGCTCAGCTCAGGCCAAATTCATACCTTCTCCCACCTGCAAGTTTCAACTTTCTTTCTTTTTCCCATGACTTATGTTCTGTTCATCCTAATTTCCTCAGTGAGGTGACAGAAAATGCAAAATTTTGGCATCAAGTTTGTGATGGTTTCTTTCTGCAACCTGGGCCAGGAAAATGAGCTACACCAAAAACAAATTAAGATAACAGCAAAAAGAGATTTGAGTTGCAGGAACAGCCAGTCACCAGTGTTTGTAGGCAATAAGGAGGTTTTCTCCTGGGAAGATGAAACTGGCACAAGGCTTCTCAGTATTTTTGGCCTTACTTAAAGTACCGAAAGAAATTATAAAGTCCCTGGGAAAAAGAGTTGTCATGCAAATTTGCTGCAAGAACAGGACGAGCCCCAGCAGGCAGATTCCAAGGTAACAGGGTGATAAAGGACCTGACAGCAAACTTAAAAGCTGGAAGGAAGAGCCTGTAGGATGCTGAACCAGAGCTAAGAGGCTGACCTTCTGCTAGATTGATTTAAAGGCATTTCAGCCTCAGAAAAAGTGAAGGTCTTTCCATAAAGGGAAAGAACATTTTACATAGTCTAGAAGGCAGTGTAAAGAAACAAAATAGGTAACAAATAGCTAGTGTGTGTAACCATCAGGCCAGGAAAAAGCTAAACAGATGTAAAATAATTTTCAGTGTCCACGCTAACAGGAGTTATTACATGCTTTGATATGAAGCACTTAATTTGGGTGCCTAAACTCAGAAGTTTCAATGCAGAAATATAGAAGTTTCCAGGACTGTAACACCCAAGCATTAATTTCCTTTGTGCTCCCCTGCCTTTGACCCTATCTCTAGTTCAAAAGGCACCCACTCAACACCACTTTGTTCTTTCTAACTAACAAAGTGAAGCTGGCATCCAGTGGCAACACCCTGACAGAAAGGACCTCCAGCATTTTTGGTATGGGTTTCTTTGTTGCCAGGATTTCACTCATTCATGGCACAATAACCTGCAAAATGTCAGTGTTTGTTCCCACATCAGGAGAGTCTTCTTACATGGAAGAATGTAAGATTGTCCTGATACATCCCTGCTAAATCAGGTGCCAAAAGCGACAGTGATGGATTACTGCAATCCTCTGCCTTGAGCAACTTACCCAGCTCTGCCAGCAAAGCAACCAGACTAAGAACACTCGTGTTCTAAAGCTCTTCTGCCTCTGAGAGCTGAGCCACTCTGCAGAGTTAATGTTGCAAATATTCACGAAAATATGCCATTACACAAACTCTTCAACAGTTTCTCTGGAAATAATACACATTTAGACTAATAATTTCCACATAAGAGGTAATGCAAACTGGCTTCATCTTACGAATTATTATTTGCAGTGTGAATTCTATGCCAGTGGAGAATTCAACAAGTGAAAAAATAATACTAAACTCTTCATATCCTTGTTGCAGAAAAACTACAGATAGTGCAATGTATAACTCAAATTAGAGTAGACATGAAACAGTCTGTTCACCTTTAAGTAAAACCCTCAAAATTTATATCAAAGGTCATGGCAAAAAGCAAAATAAATTAAGACCCTATGGTGACAGATACAAGGCAAGTTTATATTGTTTTAACTTTGTAATACTTAAATGTGAACAAAATTATCCTTTCCTTAAAGTAGATTGCAATGTCAAAGCATATCATAATTGCAGTCCTGGTTCTGAGGCTCAGACATCTTGTGTAAAAACTGCTTTATTTATACATTTGAAATATCAAAAGCAAATGATCCTCTCCCTCTTTTCTGTTTTTCATTCTCACTTATTGCTTGCTGTTTTAATTTATAGGGTCCTCAAGATAACCTAAATTTTTTCTATTTTTTCATGATTTTAATTAAGCTCAGCATAATGACAGCAGAAGGAGTAGCAAAAACCCTATTTCAAGCAAACAAACCAGGAGTTTGCTGAGTTGGCAGATCTTCCTGGGCATTCACAGCTTTAATTTTAACACTGAAAGTCTAATCAAGTTGCAATTTGAAACTGAAATGTTATTTTCTGCTGCTAGATTCAGTGTTGGTAATTACACACTGGGTTTTTTAGGGGGAGAGGAGAAATATCTGCATAGAGCCTCCTCACCTAAATTTGGCAGAATGCCTTCCTGCTATTAAAAGTCCGCTTCAACAATAGCTTGTTGTGCTGCACTTTCAGCTTTGTTAAGGTCATTAGAAAGCAGCCTCCTTGGCTGAGCTCAGCTCTTCTCAAAAAGCTCAGCTTAGATCTGGGAATGTACATAAAGCAGAGATCTAACATTAAAACTATTTTTAAAAAATCAGCCTAATGTCCCAAAGATCCTACAATAATCAGACAAACTTTGCACACTATAGCATTAAAGTACATCATGTTTTGGTGCAAAATCCAATTAAACTGTCTTTTGAGTAATAAATATTGCAACATTTGAATAGGACAGCTACTCAGATGGTCTAAATAAACTGATTCTTCTATATGGCAGGAAGCATATGTTCTTTGACTTTAATGTCCATAATGATCTTTAAATATGGACACTAAATACAGAAAAACCTGTCTGGTTTGATTACAAAATTCTCAGAATGCAAATAAATGGATGAATGTAATTATCAGTAATTGCATCCTCCCAATAAATTTACTCAAATGAAGAGAAACAGTAGAACAATCAGAAATTCAGTTTAATGTCAGTATAACACCTTCCTGCAGAACTAGCCAGTTTATATAAATCTGACTTTTTTTAAGGGGGTGTGGGGGAGAAGGAAACAAAAAAATCTCTCTCAGCTCTGTATGTTGTTAACAGAAAACCCAGGGGAAAGCCTAGAGTTGTTTTTGTTGACTCCAGGTTTACTTGGGACTGAATCTCAGCCCTGCCCTGCTTGGCTGCTGTAACAGCTCCCACTTTTCTGCTCCTGGGGCAGCAGAACAGAACTCTGTGAAATTCAAGGGCTGATCTCCCTGCCTGTGCTCAGGCTGGTGGGGTCCTCTCAAACTGCTGCTTGTGGAAGAGTGCTCTGTTCAGATACCAGCAAGAAAGGCCAAAGCTAAATCTTACCTAATCTTCACTGCTATTAAAGTATATATGAAAATGTAGTGGTAATATTTTTTCATCTCTCACACACTGAAATACTGTGCATAGAACCTGGGAAGAAAGGGTGCAATGTCAGTGCTGATTCATTGTGAATAATAAAAAAACCTGAGATATTGTGTGTGACTGAGCACACAGAGGATCTGTTCTCTGGGAGACTGGAAATGAAGCATTTTCTTTATGAATTCTCCAGCCTGTAGGCTACAAAATTAAAACTTCTTAACAAATCAGGTCGTTGGTTTAGATTAAGTGTCCTCTTGGCTGTCTGAGAACAGCTAAAACAATTTCAAAATCTTACATATGGACACTATTTTAGACGTTTTGATTTGCCTGTCTCCCAGTAAGGTTCTGGAACTCCCTCTGCCTCCTGCTTATTACAAATTGTATTCACTTGCTCATTTTCTATCTTTTAGGCTCTGATTGTTAATACCTCAGAAACTGCCACTTTGGGCATTGGGTCCTGGGTATTTTTGTTGTCGTGTTTTTTTAAACACCAACCAAACAGAACATTTTGAACACCATTAGGACACCTGAGGTTCTAGAAAGCATTGAAAATGGCCTTTTGTAGTATCTTATATCCTGTTAACAGACCTACAAATTTTCATCACTTATGTCTGGCCTGGGATTGGATATAGAACTACGCCAAGCATTTATATCTAGAGTTGATATTAAGAGATTGAATTCAAAATAAAACCCTGAGATTCTTTACATAGTTGTTTCATTTCACTTGGCTATTACTGCCATCTAGTGATACAATTTACAATGGTCACAACTTTCCATTAGAAATCATTTTGCATCGAATGTATTTGGAAATGTGTAGGACATATTCGAAAAATCTATCCTTCATTTACTTGCTAATATAAAGTCCCATTCTAGCATGCAATTTTATACACATTCTGTTTTGAAGGTTGATGCTTTTTCTGTCTTCCCTATAAGAATACACTTGAAGACTCAGATACTTGCCCAAAAAGAAAACTTTTCAGAGCCGTAGGAGTTTATAATGTATTTAACTTCTCTTCTGGCAAATTTCCCTTGAAATGGCCATATTACATTACTGAAGTGGTTGTTAATAAATTATTCATAATTATTTTTATCAATATAAGTTATGAAAATAATTTGGGTCAAGTAAAGAGAGCTAATCTCTTCCCCTTTTCAAAAACCAGAAAGTGTCCCATCTTATTTGAAAAGTGATCACTTCCCAAATCTTCCACCTACTTAACAGACTCCTTGGATATTACCAGAGGCTGAAGATCAAATGCAAATAAGGCACACAATCTCAATCATGAAGGTAAATTGCCTATTTTAAGCAGTTATTATTTGTCTGTGATTTGAGGTCTTTAAATCGAGGGTAACTTTCTAAAGAATTCACTGCAGCTCAGACAGGCAGGTGGGGTTTGTAACCACCTGGTTTAACTTCCTAAGTAGCAAATTACCTGGAATTAAATAAAATTTCTGGAGCTATGTGCACTTAATTTATGGTTTTTTTGTCAGATTATCTCATTTACATGTGAGGTCAGCCAATTCATAGTGCTTCTGAATTCAAGTTACACTTAGAAAAAAAAGGTACTAACAACAGAATCTGACACTTGGCATTGTCACATCAACCATATTCAAATTTGGTTTCGATTGTTAATTGAACTGCACGTGAAAAGTCTTCCCACACAATCCTACCCTGGGACAGTTCAGACTTTTTCCAAGCTTGTCAGAGATGTCTGGATCACAGACCAAGCACTGAGGATTTATCACAATGAGCTCTGTTAGCTTTTCCTTCACTTGATGTTTGTCCAAGTACTTAGTCTTGGCGTTGTTAATTAAATATACAGATTATACTGCTTAGAAAATTTATAACTTCTTGCATTCATGGATCCTTGTCAAATTAACTAAACTGATGAACTATTAACAATTCTAATTTACACTATTTTATGAGTCACAACATATCTAGTGCAAGACGTAACTTCAAGTGATGGAAAAGTGTGCATTACAAATTATCTTTTTAAGAAGCCACCTGCCAGTGTCAGAAATGCAAGTTGGGATACAAAGCAGAAACCATGCTCATACAGAGAATTCTGTAACTTGCCAGAGCCAGTGAAAGGCATCAGAGAGGTGTTTTTAAATCTGGGTGTTACCCAGAACTAGTGCAGGAATACGGACACTCAGCATTTAACTTTGAAATGAAATAAAGATGATAAGTAACAATTCTTTTTTTCTGAAAAAGACTGATGGGCTGTTGCAAAAAAAATAACAGCATGGAATGGTTTGAAGTAAGGTCTTGAATTGAATCTACGAATTCATCATGACCAAAAGGGGGGGATCTTTCTCCTTCTTCCTCCTTCAAACTGTAAACACTGCTCTTCCTCCTTTCCCATTCTGCCTCTCCCACACATCATGCCCTGAACCGAGTCCATTCAAGTTGTTGAAAGAGAAGAATATGAGCCCAACAAAGACAGAAAAGTGAATACTTTGTCTGTGATTTAAATACTTGAAACAATTTATCCAGCGGAGTGCTGGGGCTGGTGTGAGGGGGAAAGTGTGATCACAAAGCTGGGCCCAGCCGAGGATTCATTTACCCTTTCTCACAAGAACGAGCCATTTCATTGCATCAGTCCTCAGTGCAGCTTTATCCTCAGACTGTGCTTCCAATCCTCCACCTCCATGTCACCCATACAGTGCTGCACCCTGCTGTGTCTCAGGTCTGGTGCTTGTTCAAGCAGAGTGCTGTCATGAATAAAAGACATTAATTTTTTCATTGTCACTGACGTGCTTTACTGGGTTACATTGCTCAAAAAAGAAAAAAAAGTCAAACAAGCCATGCTGAACCTGACCTAGTAACGGTGGCAGAGATGCTTGGTCAAGGCACTTTAAGAAGCCAGGCCAGTCAAACTCACTGATTTAACTTGCCACTAAATTGCAGTCTCCCTCAGAATCAGAGAAATCTGTTTTTCTCTCAGTATTCTCACTTTTCATTTCATTTCTTTCTTCATTTATGGACAGAAGAACAGAACTGAGCAGCTGGAAGATAGAACTGGGCCATCCTTTGGTGGAAGGACAATTAGGAGGTAAGAGGAGAATATTAGCCCACCCTACTCCTAACCTTTCCTGCAACTGGGAAATTATCTGAGGCTCACAGCCTGAAATTTTCAATAGTAGACATCAGCATCATGTAAAATTATTTCATTCTAATGATAATTGAAGAAACTTAGCTGAGAAAGATTACCATATTTTGATTAATTGAAAAACCAAGACTGAGCTAAATGTCAAGTTTAAAAATAGTATAATCTCATTAAACTGGTTCATTATTTGCTGTAATAAAGGCAAATCTATTATAACTATGCCCTTATACAGACAATAGGCCAGAAATTATAAAATAACAGCATATGAGATTATAAAATTCAGCAATAACATGCCCACTATTATCATAGTCTTTATGATATCTCATAATAATGAATTAAAACCACAATAAATATTTTGCCTTATGACAATTGGCCACGTATCTTCATATATTGAAAAAGAAGTAACACAAGGTATATGGAAAATTTTTTGCTGTTATAAATATGCTTTTTTAAAGCAAACATCTACATAGCAATTGCAGAAGAAAAAGGGATTAAATGTTTTGACCTTGCAGCAGAAGAGCTGCAGTTTGACTGTTCAGCTACAAAGCTGAGGACATGCAGCAACCAGATATTGGAGCAGGCCAAACACATCAGCTCTGCAGTGACCATCTCTGGGTCTGTTCATAACTCACTCTCCCCCAAACCTTCACCAGTTCTCACTGTGTGGTGGGAATGATGTGGCAAACTCAGCTGGGATCATTGTGGTGGAGCAATCTCGAGCTGGGCCCTTTTACTCCTCCAGATGCAGCTCAGTGTTACAGCTGTATCCAAAAAATGCATCAAGCTCACTCCAACAGAGATCAGCTTCCAGGTGGAGCAGATGTGACCAGGTCTTTCTGCTCAAAGCAGGGTCAGCTTTGAGGTCAGATGAAGTTACCTGGAGCTTTACCCCTTTAGTTATTGAAAAACATTCAAGGACAGAGCCTGTGCAAGTTCTCTATGCAGCCCGCTCCCACATTAATGCAAACCTGTCCTGGAACAGGATAACTGAACTATTTCCTTTGTACAGTCAGACTCTACTGGGCAGCAAAAACCACAAAAGGACTATGAAGAATTTTGGTGCAAGAATTATTTTAAAGTATGATTTCTGGCAAAAGCAAAAATGAAATAAATGAAACAGTTCATGTATATTCAGCAGAGCAGCCTCCTCCTCTCTTACAGTGGCCATAAGGGATACAACAAGAGAAGCACTCCCCTATAAACACTCCTTGAAATACTGATCACTTCTGTGCCTACATTCCGAAGAGCAAAATCATCCAAAAAGCAGGAGTTTTTTCTTGCTTACTTTCTTTTTCTCTGACCTACTATTTCTTTGTGAGAGGTGAACTAAGACATTGAGAAATTCTGGGCAGCTGCTAATTCAGCCAACATCCATAAAGGCAGTTTTCCCTTAAAATTCAGGTGGCTGTACATCTAAATGAAACAAGGCTGAAAAGAGCATGTCACAATTACTTCACTGAGCAAGGTCGGCTGGAAAACTGCATCTGGAAAAAAAATATAAAATTTACTGGCTGGATCAAAATCTTAGAACACTACTCACCTGAATGATGAAATCACCACCTTCAAATTTAGCTACACACAAGCATTCCTTCTCAACACTGAAAATGAGGCTAAGGCCCAAATTAAAATTAAGACCAAAGCACTCAGAGGATATCCTGTCTACATTTAAATAAGTTCATATCTAAATAACTGTTTAAAAAGAGCTATACATTATCACCTTCCATAAGTGTCCATTTTTCCCTCCTTGGCAGTAGTTAAAAGAACTGAATATTCAGAATCAATACCTTAGTCATTTCTGAATTCATAATTTCATTTATATTAGAAAATACATGAAACAATGTCAGAAACAGACAATCGAACTTCTGCTTATTGAAATAGGATAAAATACTGAAATCTTTGTGTTTTCAATGAAAAGCATCTACTGTGAAAAGAAAAAAAACAAGTTTTATACTGCAAAGTTTGAAAGTAAATATTGATAGTGGTTTGCATTTCAACTTTGCAGCTACCAGAGATCAACAGGGTTTCCGTGTTTTTGCTGTAACTCAGCTGCAGAGGAGCTGTTTGGGCTTCGTTCTCACAGGGTGATACAAAGTATCTTCATGGGGAGAAAACACCAGATAATAGAGAATTATCTCATTCCTAAGGAATAGCCTAACAAGAACCAACAGTGAGAAGTGGAAAAAGAAATGCAAGGTGATTAATTGTGGTGGGGAAGAGGGGAGAGGGATTACCAAGAAAAATGAGGGCCCCATCTTTTGACATTTCAGTCAAAATGAGGTAATCTTTTGAAAGACAAACCGCATGAAAACAAAATTAGTAGGATCAACAGCAGATGTAACCAGGTAAAATGTAAGAGCCTGTTAAGTGATCAGCTCCCATCAACCTTCTAAAACTTCTTGTTGCCTCTGGTTCCACAAATTCCTTCTCATTTACAATGTCTTGCTTCAAAACAAAAGTAATACTTTATAAGTTTCAGAACTCTTTGTAATGTAGTCATAATAGGGGAGAGGAAACTGTATTAAGCCAGATCTTAACTGAGAGAGAAAAGCAGATTAATCCCAAGAGGGTTTTTTCCTAAGGCTTAACATCTGCACAGAAAATTCATTCTAACAAGAAGACACAAATCTATTCCCTACATTGTCTGGTAAAATGCATTTTCCTATAGATTTAAAAATTAAAATGTTGATAGTCCAATTTAAATGAGCAATTTTTAGGTAGTAATTCCAGTTATTTTTGTGTAGCCCTGGATTTCACCTGATTCCAGAGCCTGATTTGATAAGTGTTTTGCAATTGCCAGGAAGGAAGGACATAAAATAAATAGCTTTTGATATTACTTATGTGAATACTTTCCATGTAAAAAGTCCTTTCTGAATAAACGGAAAACTTTTCACTGCAAAGAAGAAGTCAGAGTTATCAAAATTCTGGTTTATATACATTCTGACAAGCTTCAAAATTTTGTTTTTCTTGGAGTATTTTTAAAGATATATGTATATACATATACAGGCACACATGTACTAAAAAAGGAATTTCATTTTCTGTGAATAAAGCATTTTCAAAGTAAATTTGGTGAAAACATACACAGAATAAAAAACAAAGTAAGGAAGATATGAAATACTGAAAGGCCTTTAAACCCTCCATAGACCAAAAAAACAATCTTTTATTCAGGAAACAATTTTTAATAGTTACTCTGTCTTACCTTCATTAGCCAAAATAATGTTCAGTGTTTTCCTGATATGTTTATGACACACTTGCATCACCTGATGTACTTCAGAACATGGCATAAAGAGTTAAGATTTGAAACCACTTTCAAAGAGTGAATGCTTACTGCACAAAAGAGAAATATTTTTCTTTTTGCTGTTTATCAGTCTCTCTCTCAAAACAAAGCTGTTGCAGATGGTACAGAGGCTGCTTGGGCATAGTCTCAGCTAAAGATACTGCTAGACATGAATTACATTTGTTCACAATCTCAAATAGCTTTCTTGTTTTCTTTCTTTATTTTAGGGGCTCATGATTCTGCTACAAAGGCCTAGAAGTCTGTTCCAGTTCATATGCTGACAGAAGAACAGACCATTGTGCAATCCTGCACTGGGTGAATCTTCAGGGACACATGAGCCATTACCCAGTAGTTCTTAAGGGAGTCACTGAAAGCAAAACTAAAAATTGTCTGTGTGTATAGCTACAGCAGCATCAGGACAACCTTAGGTTCAGGTGCATGAAAGACAATAAAATCAGAGCTGAACAAAACCATTTGGATGACTGCAGCAAAGCCTTGGCCTCATTAGAACTACTAGAAACATATATATGTTTTCCTTCAAGAAAGCCATAACCTTCCCCTGATGTCCATCCATTTCCACCTGTCCTTAGTGCATAACTTTCTTTCACATACCCTGTATAAAGTGATCTAATTTACACATGTATAAAGCCAGATTCCTGCCTTGTCAAAAGGGAAAGTTATCATATTACTCTATCACTAAGTGAGGAAAATATTTAAATGGAAATATAATTTTCTGCAAATTTTCAGCAACCAAGACCAAATCTTCAAAACCTAAATAAAGTAAATTTTGGACCTCATACCACTGTAGGGGTCATGTTGATAGAAAGGGAGAGAATATATGTCTCAAAGCATCAGGAAATTCAAAGTCCTTATAAAATACATTTACTCTCATGCAGTTATTAATAACAATTAATAACTTCTTCCTTAACTTCACATCTCAGTCCCCCTCATGACAATATAAAGTACCTTCTAGTTCATCTAATACTCCCCTGGTTAAATATAAAATCCAGATATTTTCACTTTGTTTTATGTTGCCCTTTATTCTCTTTCTACTTGCACACTCTTTGCTAGGATTCTTTCCTAGTAAAGGCTATTTAAATCACAGAATCATAGAACAGTTTGAGCTGGAAGGGACCTTGCAAAGGCCCTTTAGTCCACATCCCCTGCAATGAGCAGTGACATCTTCAACCAGAGGAGGTTGCTCAGAGCCCCATCCTACCTGACCTTGAATGTAACCAGGGATGGGCCATCTGCCACCTCTCTGAGCAACCTGGGCCAGTGTTTTAACACCTTCATTGTTAAATACTTATATCTGGTCTAAAATGACCTCCCTTTAGTTTAAAACCATCACTCCTTGTCCTATCATAACACGTCCTGCTAAGAAGTTTGCCCCCATCTTTCTTGTAGTGCCACTTCAAGTACTGCAAGATTTCCCTGGAGCCTTCTCTTCTCCAGCCTGAATAATTCAAAATTTCTCAGTCATTCCTCAGAGAAGAGATGTTCCTCTCATCATCTTTGTGGCCTCCTCTGGACTTGATCCAATAGGTCTCTGTCCTTCCTGTCCTGGGACCCCAGAGCTGCTGCAGCACTGCAGGTGGGGTTTCAGTAGAGCAGAGGGGCAGAATCTCCCTCCCCTGCTGCCCATGGTGCTCTGGATGCAGCCCAGGACACATTTGGCTTTCTGGGCTGTGAGTGCAAATGGCTGGGTCATGTCCAGCCTCTCACCCACCATGACCCCTAAGTCCTTCAGGGCAGGCTGCTCTCATTCTGCTCATCCCCCAGCCTGGATAGATACAGGGGGTTGTCCCAACATGGATGTAGTACCTTGCAGTTGGTCTGATTAAACCCCACGAGATTCCCATGGCCCACTTCTCAAGCTTGTTCAGATCCCTCTGGATGTCATGCCATCCTTCAGGAGTGGCAACTGCACCACTCAGCTTGGAGTCTGCTGCAAATCTGCTGAGGGTGCACTCAATCCCTTCACCCATGTCATTAATGAAGGCATTAAATAGCAGTGGCCCCAGTACAGACCCCAGAGAAACACCACTTGCCACTGATGTCCACTGGGAGGCCAAGATGCTGACCACTGCCCTCTGGGTGCAACTGCCCAGCCAATTCCTCACCCACCGAACAATCAAACTATCAAATCCATCTCTCTTCAGTTTAGAGAGCAGGATGTTGTGGGGGGCTGTGTCAAAGGCTCTGCAGAGCTCCAGACAAAGCCTTTCCCTTGCCCACTGATGTATCTCTCCACTGTAGAAGGCCCCTGGGTTGCGCAGGCAGGACTTGCCCTTGGTGAAGCTGTGCTGTCCCAAATCTCCTCCCTGACCTCCACATGCCTTAGCAGAGCTTCTGGGAGGATCCATGGTATTCCCAGGGACAGAGGTGAGGCTGACAGGTCAGTAGTTCCCAGGATCTTCCTTTCTACCCCTTTTAAAGATGGGACTTCACTTGACTGCCACGACATTGCAAATATCATGGGCAGAGGATTGGGAGCTGCATCAACCAACTCCCTCAGGACTCCGGGCTGCCTCTCATTCCCCAGGTGGTCAAGTTTCATCCTCACTTGCAGCAGGGAATACTTTTCTGCCACAGTCCCCATCCTGCTGTCCATCCACTCTAGAGGTGTGGGAAGAGAGGTTGCCACTGATGACTGAGGAAGTTCTGGGATGTAGTTTCGCTAGTATTTGTTAAAATTCTGTATTTTGAAAGCAGAAATACAATTCTTCCTGGCTTGTTTTAATATAACCATTATCCCATGATACTGGATATATAAATGATTGCATAACCATATTTAAACTAAGATCTGAAAACATATAATGATGGCACCAAAATCATGCCCTAGAGCACACTCTTTCTGAAAGAACAGACATTAAAAAAAATAACGTTCTTAAAAAGCAGGCTGGAAGACTGTTTATCACAACCACCAAATATTAGCAAGGAGTCTATAGCAAATATGTCCAATTTAGCATTCCCTAATGACCTAAACACAATGTTAGCAAAATCTCATGTCCAGAAATATAAATTCTAATCACCATAAACAGAATATGTTTGATAGCTCTGCAGCAGGTTTCAGCTACAAGTAGAAAAAAGGTCTTCAAATATATGCAACAAGTGTGAATTTTATTCTTACTCCACTCAATTATTTTATTTTGCTGATTATACAAAACTGAGCATGAAGCAAGAATTTTAAGCCTGACTAAGACTGGGATGCTGTATTTTTGTCATGTTCAAATGAAATACCTGAATGGAACTTTGCTTTTAGAACAGGGTGAACAATGTAATAATTGAACTAATCATTCTATCAGACTACAGGAAATATGAATGAACTGTATTTGTACTCAGAAATTTTAGAACAAAGAGGTCTGCTGTAATGTTACTTCAAAACCATGGTAAATAAAATATAACTGCCCACAATCAGTTAAGAACTGTTGACCTCTTCATATCCATAACTTCAACATTGTGTCATACTGTTTTCACAAGAACGCTCTCCAAACAGTTTTCAAGGTTAATTTTGCTGTTACTCCCTCTGGCAGGGTAAGCAGATAATTCTGTCTCCTCACTAATTTCTTTCCCAGCTTCTTTGATATCAGTAACTTGTACCCAGGCTAAACGAAGTTTTTGTGTTTTGCCAAGGCCTCTAAATTCATCTGTTATATTTCTAAAGGTAATATTGATATTTCAAAGGCTGTAGAAAAAACATTGTCTGCTTCTTGTTAGTGAGATCGCTGAGAATGCTGTGTACCTTCTGTGGCTGCATTGCAGGGCAAGATGCTCTCTTGCCTCCATTTCTGTTTCAGAGTTATTAAAGCTGCAGAGGATTGGCTTAAACCTGATCAAAAGTGTTTGCTCCTGTATAACAGATTGGGGAAAAATATAAATCTCCTGGTCACAATGTCAAATATTAAGATATAAATCAGCTGTATAAATGTTAAAGTTTTACTTTTCGGATAATATTCTTCAAAAAGTGTTCCATTCCTTGTACTGCTCACATTAGTAATTCTACAAATTAGACTGCTCTTCTAAGTGTAAACATGTAAAGTTGTTGAATTTGGAGGCTGTGAAGCTTTTGGATGCAGTCAGTTTAGTTGCTTACAAAACTAATAGATTCAGATTTAAATTAAAGAACAAGTTCCCAAATAATAAACAAGACTTTTTGTTCAATGAACAGTACAAAAACTTTAAGGCCTGATGCTATGAATCAAAATAATTTCACCCCACAAATCTTTACTCATTCACATCAACTGGGGGTCTGTCTACAGGAGCTGCAGGAGACGCTTTGCACCTGAGGCTAACAGGTTGTTCAGATGTGCTGCTGCCATTTATCAATCAGTCAGGAAAATGCTTCAGGCACTTGGAGTCCTATGAGCCACTACAGGTATTCACAGGTGAAAGAAAACCTCACATTCTATTAACATGTTGGTATTTTTCCACATATGAAATACATTCTTTTTACAAAATTGCACCAATTTTAAGTTGGATTAGAGACAAATGTGGAAATGGCACAGAGCAGTAACACCATTCTGAGACAAGGCACAGCAAAATTCCTACTATTCTGGCTTTTTACACTTCGAGGGTATGGTGCTGCAGTCAGGCCAGCAAACCTTGTGGTCGTGCTTTAATGAAAATGGGGGCCCTATTTCCAATTATTTTTTAATTAATCCCCTATTGAAAACTAACTAGTGAGTTAAACTGGCCTATGAAGGGGAGCACCAAAAGCCAGACTCAGCACAGAATAAGCAACAGAGGCTGGGACTCAAAGGAAAAGAAAAGAGGTAGCAGTTCTCTATTAAGATTTTCTCTGCTGATGTCAATAAACAGAACCTTTAGAAAGATTCAGAACTGACTCAATTAAGGATTTACCTTAATAACCCTACTTTCTACCAATATCTTCCTCTATATTTCCACAAAGATGAACAAGAGTTTTATCTTTGTACATGCTGGATTCCCAGTGTTACACTGAATGCATTAGTACTTCAACTAGTGTCAAAATGAAGCACAATGAATGAAGAGAGCAAAGTCACCTGCAAGCAAAGACAAATTGAGAAGAATTTTAAAAACTGCTCTACATGTCCCTTTCTAGTTAAAAACAAAGTGACAATAGCTCAAATACTTCTATCAATGTTCAACTCTAAATACTACTTTTTTCCTCAAAGTCAGTCAGTCTGCAGGGACGTAAAATGCAAATTATTTTAGAGTACACTACACTGTTGAATTAATTGCAGTGATCCACTCAGGTCATACAGGAATACACAGTTCAGATACGAGAAGCCAGAAACGCAAAGCCATTTCGTGGAGTGGTCATTTTACTCTACATACCTAGCAGAGATTAAAAGGCTTGGGGCAGTTTATTCCCAGTCATAACATTACTGTAAGCTCAACAATCCTTTCCAGGGAACTGTGAAGGCAGTTGTTTGTCTGAGGACAGGAGGGAAGTGCCTGCTACTGCTCAGCTTGTTTCCTCACTGATACCCTGGGGAAGACACCTTGTGCAGAAGCACCTTGCAGCCTTTATCACACACTGGAGATGGATCACTTAACAGATGCATAACAGAGCATCATGTTTTAGTTCAGAAACCCCACTTGCAAGGGAGAGAGTGGACAGCATCAGCACACCAGAAACAGTATAGATTTAGCCTGCCCTAATGTGCAAAATTGAAACCAATTATTTTTGGTAGCTCAGAGCAGTTTAAGACAACTCTGTACCACATAAGTGAAAAGTGTAACTGTGTACGTTCAAGTTCTGCCAGCAGATCCCCCTACAAACACATGGCTAAACAGTACTTTGAATGCAGAAAAGAGAGTAAAAGCTTCACTTGCAGGGAAGAAAAAATTGATCCCAAATCAAATTTGAAAAGAATAGGAGCCTTTCCTCCATTAAAGGAATAGCAAGAGGCAATTGAAGGACAGGAAAACCTTTTTAGGGTAGTTTCAAGCCATGCCTGTGTTGGTTAACATATGTCAAGTGGAACTTATATGTAATCAGATCAAATACCTTCATTTAAAAAACAATTAATTCTACTAATTGTGCTGGAATTCTGGTGCATCTGTGCAGTTAAGCACGGTTTCAGCTTTGATGTGTAAAATAGCAGCACTTCATATATCCCTCAGAATAAAAGGAGAAAAAACACCCCAAAGAATTTGAGCTTCCAGTGTTTTTGCTGGTAATCTTTTGCTGACTTCAGTGGACACTGAATCAGATCTCTGATTATGAGTTTTTTCCAGTTGATTTTCATAAGCTTCTTCCTGCAGTTTGCATACAAACAACTTTGTTCACATGACTTAGCCCAGAAAAAACACTTTTGAAGGCCAGCTACGATATCTTGTGTTCCTTTGGCAGTTAAAGATATCTGCCAGTTTCATTCTTTCAGACAAAATATGCAAGCTTTCTTTGCAATACTTTGAGCATTACCATTCCTGACAGTAGCATAGTTTTTATAATTTATGCCTCAACTATCTGCTTTTATTTCATGCATCTTCACTTTAAGGCAATTTAATTAAAAGAAAAAAGAAAAGAAAATAGAATAACGCATCTTGTTACAAAATTATAACTTGGCATTTGCAGACAAGAATGCTCGTTCTCTTCTGTTTATATAATGCTCTATAAATGGATTTTGTGCAAATGAGCATTTTTTGCAAGGATCACTCGATGATGGTTTTATTCATTCACTACATTTTCCTGAAATTTATTTGCAGTGGTCATACTTTTAAGCTAAACTTCAACGTCTTTAGACAACAAACAGTGAAGTACTTTATATCCACAAAACAAACTGAACTTGAGCAGAACATTATTATATGAAACTTCCAAAACATTATGTATAAATATTATGTATTCAGTGTCTTTCAGCAATGCTTTCCTTTATAAGGTTTACCACAAATGCTACAAATAATAGGAATTTAATTAAATGTTTGTCCAAGTCAGTATGTTGTCTCACAGAATAAATTAAAAACTTACGACCTGACTAATTTAAATTCAGCAGTTTTGTCTGCAAAGCCCTTCAGCTTCCCCAATCATCTATCCAGATGCTGTGAGTTAATTTTTGTTTGCTGAATCACACAGGGCAATGTAGGGCTGTACTTTCAATAAGGGCAGCTCATCATTAGAGAGAAAGGCCCTGAATCATCACAGAACAAAAAATACATCATTTTTACTCCATACACTGAAGTGCAAAACAGAAGATGGGGAGGTTAAAACAATAAGACAATTAGCCTCACTAATTAGTGCTGACAAATTAGCACAATGAGCAATATGATCAGTCCCACAGCAACCTGTCTATCAAGATAGTTTTTGTAGGTACTGTGGCAAAACATGATTTTTAACAAAAGACTTCTAGAAAGCAAATAAAAAAGCTTTGTATATGTATGAGCAAAGCCTTTCTGTAGAGTGGAAAAGAAACAGGTTCTCGTTTGAAAAAGTAACAATGGATGTTGCCATCCTTGGTTAAGCAGAGGCACACAAATCAACTTCACAGTAGTGAATAAAAGGAGATTGATACAGGCACTGATTGTGTATGGAAGGCCTGGAAAGCAAAAAACATCCCTACACCACAAAGTGATAATGCCTTAGTCCTGAGAAAATCCCAACTCGGGCCACTGCTGATGGAAGATAAATCTGGAGCTTTCACTCACATCTCTGTGTTACAGCCCAGTTTTCCCTTCTGGCTGGGTCTGCTCTGCATCACTCATGGATGGACAGGTTACAAGTGTTTTAGAGGAGCAGGCTAGAAAAGCTTTTAACATTCAAAAGGGGCTGTTCAAACAGAGTGCTCAAAAGTTGGCAGCTACATGCAATTAAAAATGTTCTTTACTTAGACCACTAGATTTTAAATATCACTTTAAAAATGCCAAACTCTCTCTCTCCCCCAAGGCACGGATCAGTAAATTAATAACAAGTGCACTGGGATAGTGCACTTGATGGGGGGGCAGCCTGAGTTATTGTTTTGGGGTTTGTTTTTTTTTTAAGAAACTTTGTTTTATCCTCTCTGGTCATGGTTCAAAATCAGTTTCATGAAGCTTGCATGAGTCTTTTTATAGGAAGTTGTTGTTAAATATTTATGATATCGAATTACACATACAACACATAGAATATTGGAAACATCAATTCTTGAATGCATTAAAATTTCAGTCTATTTATTTTACACTAGTTACCAACTTTATGTGGCTTTCAGAGGAGTGCCTGAATGGAGTACATTTCAGAAAACATGCCTCGAAGTTAAAAAGGATTAGGTCACCACTTTGTATTCAACATCAAAGGCAAAAGATTGTCTGGTGTGTTCTTTAAAATTTTTTTTCAAAAATTTCGAAGTTGCCTGCTTTATTTATATTTCTGAATAAAACACAGTTTCATAAAAGTTTAATCCTGCAATCCAAATAAAAACCAGATTTAACTGTGTTCTGAAGAAAGATTGATCCATTACAAATCAGCTGTAACAGGTACTTTCCAAACCCACAAATAAATAATAGCAAATATAAACCACAAATATCAAGAGGCTGCTTCTTCACACACAAGTGAACAATCCTATTACTCTCAGTGAGAGGAGTTTTATCAGAAATCTCAGACCCCACCAGATTTCATAATGGTTTTCTGTGGATACAGCCCTTAACCCGAGCTTCACCCACCATCTAAAGGCAGTAGATCACCTACTTAGAACTCAGGACTAGAGCTTAGACAGCATCTGTATTCCAGATCCAATGCAGAAATTCAGTGTTCGACTCCCCAGGAAAACAAACAAACAAAAAATAACCTTCTCTCTCTCTCCCTCCCTCCAAACACCACACAGCAAAACCAAAACTGACAATTCCTCTAGCACAGCTATAATATGAAAAGCTGCTGAAATGTGTTCACAGAAAGTGTTCACAGCTCTGAGCACTTTCTGATTTTGTGCAGTACAGTCTTTCTCTTTCCAGGTGATACAACTGGCTGATTGAAGGCAGAAAGCCCAGCAGAGTTGAAGCATTGCATAATAAAAACCACAAAACAAAGCACTTGCTTCAGATCACAACTGAGATGGCTTCACAAGCACAGAACCTGAAGAAGAGCTGAAAGAATCAATTACATCTTTGTAAAAATCTGGGGAAATATTCATCCTAAACTGAAAAACAGAATTTTTTTTTAATTCAAGGTACTGTATACAAATCAGAATGCAACGACTGTTTGTTATGACAGAAAGGAACAAAATGAACCTGATGTCAAAAAAGGAAAATTAGGAAATTAAAGAAACTTCAAAATCTTCTGACACTGAAAGAACACATAGTGAATTTCAGGAGTGTCCAAACTTATGAATAAACAACAGCATGTAACAATTAGCATTGTGACTGCTTGTGACACTGGACTTCTCTGAATTAATTTGAACCACTTCAAACAATTTTAGCTGATCACTTCAGACTTCTAAGGCATAAACCAGAACAACTGTACATAAGAGATGCAGTTTTATAGTGCAATAAATATCCTAAAAGAAAGGATGCAACTTGAAAGCAAATGGTTAATGAATTTGTTAGCAAATAGGACTAAATATGGTGAAAGATGTTTCCCAGCCTTGGCATCCAGCACGGAGCCTCACTGGTGCCTGGATAAGCAGAGGAAAGCCTTGGACACAGACCTTGCTATCTCCCCAGTAAAGTTGTATTTGCGAGTGAAGGCCATTGATAGAGATTCTCAAAATAGTGTGCTGGGCAAAAGGGGGCTGGGTTAGACTGAAAACACAGCACAGGCTTTGAGAACAAAAGGTTCTCTCTTAGATTTACACTTTACAAACACCATTGACGTATGTGAAAGAAAACACAGACGATAAATTCTTGTTCTCAGTGCAGATTTCAAGACATCACTTTAATTATTCCTATCACTTCTGTTGTCTGCTGCACTCCCCCAACAGGAGTGATACTTCCCATGTTTTCAGCAGCACTTTTTGTGTACCCAATGTGCAGGTGCAGCAAATACCTTGGCAAGGGGCAAAGAGATTATCACTTAAGAAAACAGTAACACTGTAGAGTTCAAACTTCTTCAAGGTCTTGAACAAAGCATAAATTCTCATGGAAACGAAATCATCGCACTTCAAGCATCAGACAGCGAACCAGGTAAGTCTTCCTGCTGCTTGCAGTGATGATTTTACCATATTTTGTAAGTTACAGACTTTTTTCTTTCCTTCTCTCCTGCATTTGTTCAGTAATTCCAATAAGTATTTTCTTAGGCCTTAAATATAAAAGCCTCAAATATTGTGCAATAGTGCAATATACTTAAAGGGGGATATTGTTATTAACTTGTAATTAATTTTCAGGTCAAGTCTATAGAGTTGCACTTCATTTTTCTAAGAACTCTACACTTCCTTGTACATATTTCAAAAATATGCACTGGTGAATTTTTAGCATACTAAGTGCTGATGAATCCTATGCATTAATGTTGGCTATCTCATGCTTCAGCCTCTGTTTTAGTCTGCAGTAGTTTTTGACAGCCTTATGGTTTAAAAGAAACGGTACTGTGTAAAGAATATAAATCATTTTTATTCTCCCTAATATCTACATTTATATTCCAGGCTTACTCCTGCAGCAAGCGGAGTGGTTCGTGATCTGGCTCGTTGTTCCTTTTTCCTATGCATATACTTCTTTGAGAATTGCTTCTAAAGAGGTATAGGGCATGGGAAAATGGGGCAGCTGAGGTACTTCACCACTCATCTCCTGCAGCATCGTGAAGGCAATGGTAGAAATGTTTAGATGGACGAAGAAATGAAAGGTAAATTTATGAAATTCCCAATTAACCCTCAAAACCTGCATAAAAAGATGCTGGCACTATTTACTCTGATCTAACAGCTAAATGTCAGTTTCCTCTTAAAACCTGGTTTACTGCAAGAGTAATATTTTAAGCATTTCCCCAAGTACATTATTAAATACATCACTCGGTCTAATGTGAAACACGTGCGTCACTGAGAAGCTATTCCTATAGTCCTTATTCCCTCTAATTGAAAATGATGGAAATGCAGTCACACCAACTGCCAAAAATGCCACTCTTTCTCCCTGTCTCACAGGTGCTGGGATCGGTCATCACTGAATCCAGGTAATGCTGGTTACTCACGTGTGTAAACCCCAGTCATGCAAATGCTGCCTAAGTGAGATGTCTGTAAAATATCATTTATTCTTAGGCTTTTATCCTTTAAGATCCCAAGTACCTTTTACATGACGCCTGCATGTGTGGAATTGTGAAGCCTTCTCTTATAAAACTCAGTTAATAAAAACATACTAATTTTTTTTTCTTTCTTTCACCCACAGGTGTCTTGGAGGTGGAAGTAGAAGCTCTCTTTGCTCATTCATTTAGTAGAAAAACAGTCATGAAACACAATTTTTATGTTTCTGTCCAATTACTTTCATTTGCTCTAAATAGCCATGTGTCACATCAATTCTGGGGGGGAAACACTGCTGTTGTAACTGTTCATAATGCATGTCAAATAAATACCTAATGTTTCAGTCACAGATCAAAAGTTTGTGTTACACTGAATCACCGTTTCGAACAAGTGTAAAGCTGTGGGCTCAGAAAGAGCCAAACAAGGTGCATTGCAAGTCATTTTGCTTGGTGGTTATTGTAATACTACACTATTCAATATTAAATTAATATTTTAGAGGTTACTTTTCATCTATCTCACATATAATAGTGTCAAAGGACTGTTCTATTTACATATAACTTTTTTCTTAAATTAAAAGGCTATTAAAAAATTACATCCACAACCATTTCTTTATTCACTGCTTTCAGATCAAAGCTTGTGGTAAAGAGAGCTTGTTAGGGGTTTTTTGAATATATATATATAAAATCTGTTAATAGTCATTAAAGTCAAAGGAAAACCCCAGAATTACTGCACAAAAGGTAGAAAAAAAGACATACAAAATGAACAAAAGTATAAATAAACAAGAGACAACCCCTCCATATAACTTAATTTCTCATATTTCACAGAAATTTCATAATAATATAAAATTTAAAAAGCAATTGCACCAGAATAGTGTATATTTTACCTTTAATACATCTGTTGTAAAACTCAGATCCCTATACAACAGGACTACAACTGCTTTTTTTTTCTTATGGCTCAGAATGCACAGTTCAAATTCAAAGCTATAGGAATAACAATGTCATCTCAGTCATCACAACAAATAAAAGGAAAAGATGTCTTTGAGTTAGGAGTGAAATCTATAAAAATAGCAGGCCAAATACCAACCATAACAAACACAGTACCAGCAAAGCAAGCAGCAAGATTGAGCTGAACAACATGAGCTGATAAACAAACACCTCTTTTATATGATTTTAGAATTTTTATATGATTTGGGTTATTGGATTTTTTGGAGTTTTTATAACACTTTTAAAATCATTTAAGGAGAGCAAATCTAGCTCTCCCTCTTAATACCCCTGGTTTCTGATCCCACCTTCCATGGCTGAAGTGGAAACTTCACAAGCCATAACAGAACCTCTGATGGTTCTCAAACTCCAAGCACTGTAGGCATCTATAAAGTGATGAAACAACAGCCCATATAAGTGATAAAACTCCAAAAAGGTACTGGGACCAGAGCTACCAGATCTGGAGCAGGGGTGGGAGAGTGATGCACAGATAATTTACAGGGGTTTTCTACCTCTATCCAGTTTGTGCTTAATCTTTCAAACACAAACCACAACCCTATGCTTAAAAAGATGTGGTTAAAGTGTGGGTGGAGAGACCTTCCCCCCTGCCCTGCCTTTTTTTTAGGCACACTGCAAGATACACTCTAATTATCATTAAAAAATAATTGCTTTAAGTGGGAACAATAAATCTAGGAGGTAAGGACAGAATGATCCCATTCTGTAGGGCTTATATAAAAAGACAGAAATTTTAGCTATAAATAAGTTTTTCACCTCTTGAAAACATCAGTCTAAGATGAGCCTATGGAACAGTGTGCTGAAAATAGCATACCAAGGTGCGTGCCTCATTATTGAATAATAAATACTCAGTGGTGTAAAATGAAGGGCTGGAAAAATGCAAAGAACATTGCAATGCAAAGGAAATCAGTATTGAGGATTTTATTGTCCAGCAAGTGTATTACAGTTTGTATCCCTGCCTGACTGAAACGGGCAGTGAAAGCTTTAACAAAGTTCCTTTGCACAAATATACTCCTGCTGCTCATTCTGTTTGTCACTGCTCATGTAACTGCTGGGAAAAGGGAAAAACTGAACACAAGATGTGTTTTTTCAGAAATCATGCCCTCGTATTTGGAAACATTGTGCATGGCATGACTGGTATCCTGCAGTTCCCACCACTCCCTGTTCCTAGTTTTGCTTCACTGTATCTGGGCTTTAAACTACATCAGAGAACAAACCTACCTTAGAGGGGAAAAAAAAAGAAGTATCAGACAAAAAATTCTGCTTCCCCCCTCCCAGAGGAATAATTTCCCTGGTCTGATTTCTCTTCTACCTGCACAAACAGATGCATCAGGAAAACAAAATAAGAGAAGCAGAAGTTACTTATGCTGGAAGGACAGTTGGGAACCTCTTTGGAACTGCAGTGCGAGAAAAAATTTTCACCCTTCCCCCATACCAAATTTCCCTAACACAGAATACCCATGACAGACTTGTCCAGGAGAAAAATCTTCACCTCTGCCTATTTCAAAGATTCACAGACACTCGTAATTAATCTCTAAATACCACCTGACAGTGGTGACTTATGCCACTGCCATAAGTGACAGTGGAAAAGCGGTGAGGAATCATGGTCTGTACATCCAAATACAGGGGTTTAACTAAAAAACCAACACAGTTAGCGGCAATGTACTATACTATGAACACTTACATTCATTGGCTACTGAAACTAAAGTTAATTTTCAAATTCTATTCCAGCACAGACATGAAATTTTCTTTTTGTATTTTTTTTTAAGATGACGATAAGGTCAGCTTCATTACTCCATGTGAACAAGAGAGTTGCAGTTCTACATGAAAAATTGAGCAGATTAAACAGCTCACTGATGATGAAAAGGAGCAGTCCTTCACACCTTTCTCCTCCTCCTGATGACCTCAGACCAATTCAGGATAATTTTCTGAGCCTCAGCTAATTCTTATCAAAGACAGAAAGAGAAAAGAGGAAAATTCTTGGCTTTGGGCAAAAAAAAAAAATTAAAAAGGAAACCAGAACCAACAGGGAAAAAAAATCCACCAAAATAACTTTGTATATTTATCTTCGTCAGTTTTGTGAGGTTTTTTTCACTGAAGCACTGCAATTTAGCGATACTTTACACACCGTGCATCTGAGCGTAGAGGGAGGAAGGGAAAGATTAAAAGCCTGACTCAATACCCGACCTCAAATAGCTCAGTTTGGGACTAACCTGAGGGTTTCTTGCTCTAGTAAGCAAACGCTGCATCAATGTAATTAATGAGCTGTGATTCTTCCATCTCTCAATACTTGGACCAGACAATTAGATTTCTCACAGTCCCCAGAGAGGACTCGCTGAGATTCAGCATCTCCCCGAACCTTTCCCTCAGCCCTCCCGGGGCCGCTGCCGCGCCCCGAGCGCTCCCCCTGCCGCCACCGCCCGGCTCGGAGGGAGCGGGGACAGGGATGGGGACAGGGATGGGGACAGGGGCAGCGGGTACGGAACGGCAAACCCGGGCAGACAGGGTTTACAGAAACAGAGATGAAGGAACGGATGTTTATGGAGCGTGTTGGAAGACAAGATCTATTGCTAGGATGGAAGAATTCAGGGCTTTTCGGTTTTTTGGGGTTTTTTTTCTGAGCTCGTCCCTTTCTGCAAGCCAATCATTTACATAGTAAAACTCCCTTTTATTCCGGCCAGTAAAATGTATCTTTTACCATTAATGATAGTCAGCTTTGATACGCATCCACACCGTGGATTTATTTATTTTAAAAAGTAATCTTTGTAACTATTATGCAGACTACCAGGGGCTTAAAAGTAAAAACGTACTGACATTAGTCATACAATCTTAAATCTAGTTCATGGAACATGCGTTCCAATGTGGCCTGAATTCAGTATTTTCAGTCTGATAAATTATTACTTTTTTATCCCCATACTCCTTCACCATTCTGCAGGACCAAAGTCTCACAGCTACAGTTATGGGAAGCTGTAGATCAAGTTTAAATTAAGATTAAGCGGTATTCGAGTTTTAATTCTAAAAAATAAGTATTGTTTTGCATTTAAGTGGCGGGGAGGGGATGTCCATTACCGCATGATGTAATTCCAGGAAGAAAAGCACCTCCCAACCCAGGGACATGCGGGACAATCCCGGCGGGCGGCGCTGCCCCCGTTCCCGGTGAGCCTGTCCCCAGCACTGCCCGGCGCCTCCGGGCGGCGACACCGGAACCACGCTGGAGCAGAGGGCAAACAGCCGGAAAATACGGCAAAAAGGAAGCCCTGAAAGTAGAAGTATTCAAAAATCAGTATTTATTTACTTGTGAGCTGCATCTGCAATCAATCCAGTTCTCATCTTGCCCTGCCTTAGTCTCCATGTGTAGAAAGTGGGGAATGATACTGACCCACTGGCTGTAAAGACACCTACATTTACATATATGAAGCAACAAATCCACTCACTACTTAACGAATCATCCTGGTTCTTCCTCTTTCCTTCCATGCTTCAAGCATTGCTCTGGGCAAGTAAAGAGCTCATTCAGCCTTTCAGTGAACAGGTGTACCACCAAACCGTTTTTAAAAAAGCCATTTTCTTTCCTTTTTTTCTTTCCCCCATTTTTCCTGCCAGCTTAGAAACCTAAATGGACTTCCTGATAAATCAGAGGGTCACCTAAACTCAGAGTATATGGGGAAAAGCATGGCCAGAAGGAGGGGAGGATGAGTGAATCAATTCCTTCCAACAGCAAAGCTGGTAGTACTACTAAATATCTTTAATTTAGACAGGTATACCCCTTGTATGAGATAGAAATTAATATAGTTTGTAACGTTTTTATGTGATGAATGTCCTTAATATTTGTTAAAATAACTGGATAACCTGTCTCCAGTGTTTTTCATTGCTATCATACTGACAAATCCTACCACAGCTTCTATGCATTTATATTTTCTGTGCTCAAACCAGCACCAGAAGAATAATTGTTGCGTTACAGGAAATTATTTTCACAACTGATGCAATCATTAAAAACATTAACGACTATGAGACACTTCATAAAGTTATTTCAAGAAGACACTTACTTAAACAGACAACAGAAAGCACAGCTGTGTCACCAGGCGTTCTCACTGAGGGCTCTGTCAAGAAAAGCTCTGTCATTAAATCGCAGCAGTAAAATGGGCATCAGTTGCACCTCCACTGCACTTACAGCTCACCATTTGCATTCAAAGCTTGGGTCATCATGGGCTTTGTAGTCCACGGGTTCATAAAAAGTGCTGATAATCAATGGAAAATGGGATAAATATTTCATCACAGGTTCTGATGAATGTTAATTACTAACCAGGAACACACGGCAATTACCTTTTCACTTGTAGCTGCTCTCATGTGATGGTCGCTTATGAGATCCAATCACTCCATCAAAGTCCTTTTAATGGGAGCTTTGCCTCAAGCCATGATCTGTATCTTATGTAAATCATCACAATAGCACTCAAAGGTATTAACATATTTTAAAAATAATTTATTTCAAACATATTTTTGCTTGTGTTTATCACCTTCATAGCCACTGATACTTCCAGTTTTGTTGAGCTTCCTGTTTAGTTCTAACATTGCAGGTCAAATGGCAATTGACAAAAATAAAATTTGCTGTTAATTAGGATGCAGCGTCCCCAAAATCAATCAGTCACATACACAGTACCCCAAATCTCGAAATTTTAAATATCAACCAAAGGAAACATAACAGAAAGACCTTGAAGGGGAAAATAATCACACTAACAAGAACGCAACCTAATAAAACCAAAATAAAACACATATTGATTTTCTGACATAATAGAACACTATTCATCTTTTTTAGGGCAGTCACATGCCAGCACAGGAAAGTTTAGTTATTATATCATCCACTTCTGTTTACAATAAAAGAGCCAGTGTCTAAAACAGCCACCAGAGTCACTGTACATGGTTTTGTGCGTGAAGAAAGTAGGAAGGAAGTCCCAAAAGGTAAATCATGGCATGAGTCTGAAAGACTGCTTTCCTTAGAGATAAATAAAATATCGGATCAGCTCCCTGTGTCTTTTGAAATTAGGGCTTTTCTCCTGAAATTGTGCAATTGGTTATTCCAATATAGTCAGATAATAACATGATCGATGATCCCAGGACAAAAATCTCAAAATACCCACAAACCCACAATGTCACTAACACTAAAAGACAAATTTTAAAACTGCCATCATACTGGCAAAAACTTTGTTGTTTCAAGACATTTGTTCATCTATTAAAGTAAGCACAATAATAATCAACAACTAGAAGCATGAATATAACAAAGGAATCATATCTTATTAATCCTTGGTTTGATGTTACCTGTAACACTAAAATTACAATGATTCACTTCAGAAACTGTCTAGTACTTAATCATTTTTCCAGACCAAACTTTCTCCCGGATTAATCTGCAGGGTTTTAAAACTAGGAATCAGGCTAAGTAAAAAACAATGGTCCATTATTTGGAATGGTCCACTTTAGACAAACCATCCAGAACTCTGAATCATTTCCCAGTAGCTTTTACCATAACCTCATGGAAACTAAGACGGGGGAGATGGTGGTGGCTTTGGATTGGTTGTTTACTAAAAAGAAAAGCTGTAACTTTCAACCTGCATCTTAATTGCTTTTAGGAGCTGCAAATTGCTGTGGGTGGAATCAGAAGTGCATGAAGACAATGCAGCCACTGTCTCTGTTTGCTTAGTCAGAAGAGCTTTTCTGTAAAACATGTGTCAGGTCTGCAAACTCATTGCTTTGCCTCGAAGCATATGCAGTGACCTACTAGAAGTGTCATGTTTATTAAAAAAAAAAAAATAAGAACAGGCTGCTCAGGTAGATATTCAAGTGACATTTTTTCTTTTTTTCTATAAGAAGATCAAAAGACTTTATAAAAGCAGATGAACGTATGTATGAAGAATATTCAAAATCAGAGTCTAAAAATTTCTTACATGTGTCATGCTTCAGCATGTTAACATAGTTAACAAAATTACATTGCATTTTATGGGAGAAAATAGTAATCCTACCTGAGAAATACAGAAAACCTAAGAGGAGAGAGAGCTGCGAGTGTAGCACTATCTTACTTATGCCATCTCACTATAAATACATCACCCTTCATAAAAGGTGACACGAATTCCTTTGAAGTTGAAGAATTAGCACGTTGTCTCAAACATGTTCCGCTCCGCGTGGAAGCTGCTTCATTATCTCTGACTGTATAAACTCAAGCAGCGCTGGCTGTTTACTGAAACAACCTGTAAATGTGTTAGCGCGTGTTTGCAGAGGATAAGGACTGTGCCGTCCCAGGCCCACTTCAGACCGTAAAAGTGGTTCTTTTCTCACCCTTATCTGAATCATCCGTGAACAGACTGCCTCTGAACACAGTTTACACTCCTCTTCTTTGATCTGCTTAGTGAGAGCATCAGAACTGTTTACTTTGAAATGCACACATTTCTTTCTTGGGATGCAGGGAAAGGAGATGACGTTTTAAGACACGAACAGATAAGTTCCAGCAAACCAGTAATTTTTTCTGTGTTTCCTATCCTGTCCAATATCCTGACACATAACTGCTCAATCATCTTATTCTTAAATAAATTCACAAGCATGAACCCAAGTTATTCAAAACTTCCCACCATGTTTTTTGAAAATTACCTAACAAATTGCTATGCTAATGCCGCAGTGCTCTAGTTTCAACCATTCTCTCCCTGAAGACTTCTTAAAATCTCTGATACTACATGAAGTGAAGTCAGCAAGTGTACCTAAGACTTCAGAGGAAGATGACAGTCCTGACTGCAGCACTCTGCCTCATGGACAGCACCAAAAATAATTAACCCTGCACTTTCCAAGTAACTCCAAACTCAAACAAACCCCTACCCATCCAGACTTAATAAAGAACACTGAGTTCCTCACAGGCATGTTGGCAAGATATTGTTATCAGTGTTTCTTCAAGACTTCTATCTGACGAGGACTACCTAACTTGTTCCTACCTCACGTCCCTACTTCCTTTGCTGATAGAAAGGCAAGGGGATTCTTCTTTCAAGCCTTGCATCAAACAGGCAAGAGGGGCTCAAAATTTGGGTATAAGACTCATAAAAGAGACTTGTCCCTGTCCTTCTTTTTTATCAGTCCCTTCTGAATCCTCGTCCTTCATAGCAGGAGATAAAGACTGAAAATCACGGGGGCTGAGGGCAGCTGGGGCAGCGTGGAGAAGCCCAGGCCGTGATGCAATTCCCAGCACCTACGTGGTGAGGAGACGACTCCGCGCTGAACTTGGCGCCAGGTCAGGCAGCCTTGAGTTCTGCAAACCACTGCCCTCGGAGATTAGGCGGATGTAACAATCACCTGAAAGGGGAGATTAAAGAGCCTCTCAATGAGGTCCTTTGTCCCAGACCTCATTTGATGCTTTGGGCCCTTTCAAACCACGCCGGGGAAGGCGCTTTAAATGTTTGCCCCGGCGGCCGGGGCGGCTCCAGTGAGGGCCGGCAGGGCTGGGGATATGGAGAAGGGGTCCTTCTCGGTGGAGTGGCTGGCCCAGAGCAGCCGCGGCGGAGCCCGGGAGATGCCCGGTGAGTTCCGGCCGTGCCCACCGGGTCCCCCCGCGCAGCGGCTGCCGCGGCGCTTTCGGTCACCGCGAACGGGGCACGGCCACCGCTGTGTCACCGCCCGCGGGGCCCGGGGCCCGCCGAGGGGAAGGTCCTCCGAAGGGTCCCCCCCTCAGACGCCCCCATCTATCCCCGCAGACTCGCCCCGGGACGGGGAGGCCGCGCAGCGCAGCCCCGGGCACGAAGCGGGGTCGGGGGGAGCCGCACCCGGGCGGTCCCGCACCAAGTTCTCGGCAGTGCAGCTGCAGGAGCTGGAGCGCAGCTTCCGCGAGCAGCGCTACATCGGCGCCGGCGAGAAGCGGCGCTTGGCCGCCGTGCTGAACCTCTCCCAGAGCCAGGTGAGCGCCCTCCGCCCGAGCGGGACACGGGTCCCGCGGGGATGGGAGACACCTCACGGTCACCGGGGGACGGGGCAGTGACAGTGACAGCTCCTGCAGGTGCGGCCCGGACCGCCCGACAGCCTCGCCCCGCAGGCAGCAAACTGGCTTGAGCAAACTCACTGCCCTGCCCGGCACTGCTGTGCCCGCCGCAGCTCCGAGCCCTCCAGAGACCAGAGACAAATGGTGAATACAAGTTCAAATGAATGAATGAAACTTCACTGGGGGTAAAAGTACTTTCACAATCTCCAGAACTTCAATTTCCAGGCTAATTCCTTCTTATCGTTATGTATCTATTTGACAGGTGCACTGCAGGATTTTTGAACAGAACTACCCCTGCCCCGCCCCTTTAGCCCCACTGCACCAGTCTTGTGTTACAGTCCTGGTCCATATCTGAGTATTGACTTGCCCCCTGCATCGTGGAGTGTTCACGGTTTGACTCCTCATCACGCCAATTACTCTGCATTAAATATAGACCAACGTCATTAGCCCTACGCCTTTACTGTTGATACATTCTGTTACTGTGGCAATGAATCTGCCTTCAGGGTATATTACTATATTGCAAAGGGATAAGTGGTTTGGTTATTGACACTTTTTTCTTGTCCTCAGATAAAAACCTGGTTTCAGAATCGCCGTATGAAATTCAAACGCCAGACTCAAGATGCCAGGATCGAAGCTCTTTTCTCGGGCTTATTTTTACCCTATCATTGTTACCCGGACACTGCTCCATCCAGCCATTCTCACGTGGATGTCAGTGTCTCTGCTGTTTCTCTTCACCCAGCTATGCCAAACCCTGCCTTGTTGTTACCTTCTGCTCCAGCTCAGTCTGTTCAGCCACTTCTGCGAAGTCCAACTTTATTGTTGCCTCCCGGGCCAGGATTGTCTTGTTACTCTTCTGTGCTTCCAGCAGTGACTCTAACCACCGAACATAAAAGACTGATGTTCCAACCAGATCTTCCTTCCTGTTAAAAATGTGAACGATTATCTGTAATCTAAAAAAAAAGTGGTAAATACCTCTGAGTAATTGTTTAACTTATTCTGTTATATTAAAAAACTGATGATTCTTCGAAGTATTTTCTTTAACAAAAAAAATGTTTGATTAGAGGAGAAAATTATTTAGCCATATTAGAGAAGTTATACTGAGAGTGGAAGTGTAGGACATGAAATCTCTTTATTCCTACAATCTTCACCATTCTGTATGGAAATTTGTATATAAATTCTGTATCTAAGTTTTCAGAAAATAACCTATAATCGTGGCGATCTCCACTAAAAATGGAGTACCGTTTACACTGAAATTTACATCACAGCCATGTCATTTAATAGACAATGGTGTAAAAATCTTTGTCCATTCTACTTGAGTGTGGGTTTTTAAGGAAACATTTGTGAACAACAGCAAGTGCATTTAAATTAAAATGTTACCAAAGGTAAAAACGCTATGAACAAAACTGAACAAGCTGCCCAGTATTCTCTTTTATGTGTATATTCTGCACCATTCTTCTAGTGGTCTCACCTGCTTTTTGATAGACAGTTGGATTTATGCATTTAAAGACAGATGAGGCTAAGGAATTAATTGGCAAGCATGTATGTTGATGCCAACGTCAAGTGTACTTGCAATTTAAATCTGCTTATAACAGCGAATTGTTCACCAATCAAGGTCTCTTGGGACACTCATAAAGAAAATAGTTCACGTTTTACTTCCAAAAGTTGCAGCTGTAACTTGAGAGCCTCCCTAATTCTCAAACAGCAGAATTAGTTTAAGCTTGCTCTTAGGAACACTAAGAGCTGTTCCTGAAAGTCGAGTTTCAGGGAGAGTGACAAAGACAAGCCTTTAGACAATGGGAAGCAAAAGACCTTCCATCAGTATAAAGCAGCTGCAGCAGGTGTGGCTACATCTCTTTCGTTTGCCAGGTGATGGTCAGACTACTCTGCAACAGTGAAGAGAAAAAATTACCCCCACAAAACAAAATAAAAACCCACCACCACCAATAAAGAAAACCAAACCCTCCCTTCCTCTGCTCACAAGGGAAAAAAACGCAGCCTACTACAGCTTTGTGCCATGCATTCCCTTTTCCCCTCCCCTCCCTCCCCCGGTCCCCCTCTCCATCTCGTTTGGTAGGCTATAGGGAGGAGGGGAATTCGGGAGACACTCGAAGGAATTTCCCCCACCACGCCCCTTCTCAGAGCCCCAACAGGGCAGCGCTGATCCGTGACACAGCCAGGCAGCTGAAGGGACAACCTGTGCAGTTCTCAGTCACTTTAACGCTACAGAAAACTCCCTTTACCCCTTCCAAGTACTTCTTTCACAAGTGAGAAGCCCCTAGGCTATTACATCGAAACTCTTGATGTCTCAGTGAATTAGAGGGAGGAGGGTGGCAGTTTAGACTACAATGCATCAATCAAGCAATGTATTTAAAAGGCCTTTCAGGTGAATTTACGAAATTTCATTAAAATCCAGACTAAGAAGTAAGTGTTAACTAAGCGCTTTTAGGAGGAGTGAACACCAAACCCAGGAAGAATTAAAAAAACCCAACACATTTCAGGATTACTAAAACAAAACTTCACATATTCAAAGGAGATAGAATAATTTGCTACAAAAGCACAAATTGCAAAGTAGGCAATTATAATCAGTTTTTAGTGGTGAGACAAAGGCCAAATTTACAGGTTACAATCCCATTCATGTGATGTGGCTTTGAACCACACACAATTACACCCCAAATTTTTTTGCCTAGCGTTTATTTTGGGAATTGTAAAACTTTAAAATCCCATAATGAAGGCCTGATCCATTTAATTCCTGTTTTTAAGACATGCTGACTTAATTACCTCTGCTGCCTTCACATGGAAGATGGGACTGGACTTCTAATATTTGATTTATATCCAGAAGAGAAACTCACTGACAGTTTACCCTTCCTGTGGAGGATGCACTTAGCTCAAAGCACAGTGCAGGGCAGCTGGGTGTATTGCCTCTGTCCAGGCTACCAAACACTCAGCAACCGACAGACAATCTCGGTGGGAGGACAGCAAAGTGAGACAAAATGAATTAAAACATCTAAATCCCTTACCTTTAGAGGAGGACAAATGACCTTTGCAATTTACATTGCACAAGTGCAACCTTTTATACAGCCGAGACATATAACTCTGTTCAGGTTTTATTTATATGTACACATTTATGGAAAACTGGGGATGTGCAACGAAAACCACCTACCTAACACATTTCAGACTAGATTTATTAATATTTAATTATTATTTATCAAATATAAAATTATTCATGTTCACATTTAACTTAAAATAATAAAGACATTCTTCCAAATCAGGCAAGAGATTCTGAGCACGAAATAACATCACAGCATAAAACACTGCTTTTTCACTGTAATGCATATACAGGGTTACATTGCTTGTCCATTTTGCTGTGAATAACTGGATGGAAAGAAGGATGAGGAAGCAGGTGTTGATGGTAGTAGGGCAGTTCATTTGCCATTAAATGGTAGGTGCTTTGTGATGCGTCGTATCTGGGAAAGGAGAAGCTGAACTGCACAGCAGGCACCGGGGGGAAAGGTGGGAGTCTCTGGTGCTGGGCAGCAAAGGGGTAGTGGAGACCATCCTGAAAAAGAGCTGGCGAGGCCCCCGGTACGTAGCTGTAGACTGCAACAGGGGACACGAGGCTGTGCTGATGGTCCTGTATCTGTCTCTTCAGTTTCATCCTCCGGTTCTGAAACCAGGTCTTGATCTAAGGAACAAAAAGAAGAACGGGGGATGAGGGAGACTAGTCAGGCACTTTGCCTAAAGATAACGTGCAAACTATAAAAAACCGTATCTCAGCTGCTTTTGGCATTTTGCTTCAGATGGAATTGACGCAGCCAGACTGATGCTTTTGCCCTACTTAGCAGAAGGCAGAGGACCTGCGCGATGTAGAGGGAGTGGCTGCGTTCAGGGATTTTACATTAATCAATTAAAATCTCTTAAGACCAGATATGAGCTCCGCATGGTCTACACGCAGATCTCTGTATATACAGGACAGTTTACCTCACCAAAAAATAAAAGGCCTTAAAAACATCCCGGTAGAAAGTGCTGCGAGTTTCCCCGAGTTAATCACCGAGGGATCCCACAGCCCCTGGTAAACTCAACTCAAGGGTGCTACATCCCTTCATCGCAGGAAAGCCTCCTGCCTGACGGCGCCGGGAAGGATCCGCTTCCTGCGGGACTAACCTGGATCTCCGAGAGCTGTAAGGCAGCCGCCAGCTTCCTCCGCTCCGCGGCGCCCAGGTACTTGTGGCGCTGGAAGGTTTTCTCCAGGCGGCAGACCTGCTCCGAGGTGAAGGCGGTGCGCGCCCGTCGCTGCCGCCCGCGGCTCCCGCCCGCAGCCGCGGCCCCGGCGCGCTCCCCGCCCGCGCTCTCGCTCTCGTAGCCCGAGGACTCGTCAGCGCTGAGCCAGCCGCCGTCAGGGGCTGCAAGGAAGGAAGGAGGGGCGGCGGTGAGGCCTCTGCCTCGCCTTGGACAGTGCCTCCGCCGCCCCTCGGCCCTGCCAGGCCGATGCACCGGCGGGNNNNGGTCCCCAGCCCGCTCGCCCGCTCCCCTGTTTTCTCTGCCCGTTCCCTCCTCACCCACCTGGCTCCGACGGGCAGCGGTCGGTGATGTCTCGGGGATCGTCTCGGCTCCGCTCCGCCGCACAGGGCTCGCTGTCCGCGGGCTGGTCTGGCTGAGGGCTGCCCCGCCGGGGCTTGGCTCTGACCCGGAGGGTGGGACTGCCCAGCGAGGTGGGGGCGCGGGGAGGGGGCGCACAGCAGATGTGCGGTCTGACCCCGAGGGGCTTGGTCTCTGCCGAAGAGATCTGGACCTGGTCCATGGCGGAGAGGGGCCGGGAGACCCACGGTCTCGGCCCACTCTTATATGGGTGCTCCGTCCCGGGAGGGGTCGTTTGTAAGTGCGAACACACATCAAAGTGGGAATCGAGCAGAGATAACAGCCACCAGCGAGGAGGAAAGTTCACACGTCTGGCAAATGTCTACAGCCCTTGGCTCCAGCGTGTCTGAGGGGCCGGGTAGACCCCCTTGAAGTGCAAAGCTGCCCCTGTCCCCTGCAGGGCAGGGCACGGGCAGCCTCAGCCCCGCAAATGGGCGTCTAAAGACGCCGTGGGTGCCGGTGACGGCGCGGGTTTGCCGCTCCCTTTCCAGCCGCGGGGTCCCACACTGCACAGATGCCCGAAACCAGCCCTGAGACCCACATCCACGGGCCGGGGCAGGGATGAGGGATAAGGAACCTCGGGTAGACCCTGCCAGCCCCGCTGTCCTTTTCCCTCCGTGGGAAAAGCCGTGGGGGGGCCAATAACAAGAAGTCCCTATCCACGGGGCTAAAGCCCTCTCTCCCGGGGCCGAGGCCGGGGCCAGAGCCAGGCTGGAGGTGAGCAGGGCCTCGGGCCCTCTCAGCTTGAACTTGGCGCCGTCTGTCTGACCAGAAAACGCGACCCATCTCCCCAGTCGTTTAGTGATCAAAGCACTGAGTGAGCAGCGGCGCTCGCACCTCATCAGCTTCGTACCACCACAATCCACATGCCCCTTCCCGAGAAGGACGATGCCCTTGTAATGCAGGGACGATATCACGACATTCCCCAGCAAAGCTTGGCTGGGGGAAAGGAGCATCTCAGCCCGCCTCCAGGTTCTTCTTTTGTTCAACTTCACCGGGCTTTTGGTCACGGCAGTAAAAAAGACCACGCCGAGCAAGAGCAGTAGCGATACTTGAATAACTCACGTTCTAACTCGCGTAAAGGAGAGTGGAAGCGAGCGCCAATCCCTCTAACTGGGTAAATACATTGATAGGACTTCAGTTTCAATGACCATTCCAAAATCCTCCGAGTTCTTGCTCGGATGCACCACCGGAAGGAGTGGACACCATAAACCTGTGTCTAACAGGGGAGGAGTCTGTTGCTTTCTAAAGCACAGCAATAATCTACATTTCCACACATACGGGGGGTCTGAGGTTTGGGGTTTTTTTCTCTTAAAAAGAAAAAATAGTCAATCAAACCCCAACTAAACCGTCTCCCCAGTTTATTACGAAAATCTTTTGGAAAAAAAAACCCCTCATATTCGTGCTATTCATTTTCATTGTCTCAGGTGTTCCCGTAAGTCCGTGGCCGCGGGAATGGATAGAGAGTTATCGACCCCTCCCGATCCCACAAAGTCGGCTTATCCCTACACCGGTCCCAGGGGAGGGATAAAGCCCAGGCACCTGAGCAATGCAAACACCTTACCCAGCCCACAGAGCCCAAGAACTGGACGCCTCCTGAAGCTTTGCTTGCAACACCATCCCCTCAGGGCAGGGATGGGAAAGGCTGTTACTGCCTCGCCACAGTCCCGTCAGAGAACGCCCTGCCCTTTGAAGGGTGCTGGGCACAGCCACTAAAGGAGTTTCACTTACTGCTGGCAGAAGTCTGTGATTTTGGCTGATATGCACACGCCAATGCAAATGCCCAAACAGTTGAACACAGCTGGAGACTGAACTCCCACCCTAGATCAGAACCACATACCCGTGAGTGCCGCTGAACCAGCCAAAACCTCTGTAACACGAACATTTAAACGCCAGACACATTTCAGTCAAGCAGGGATAGGTCACTCACTGTTCCCTAAATGAACTAAGAGTCTGCCCATTAATTTTAATGACTTCAGGATTTAATAACTATTCCTGAACTATTGCACTTGTGTTTGGCCCCTCTGTTTCTGAAGCAAACTCTTGTTCTGCCACACAGAAACTCATTCACAGCAAGTTGCCCTTGGTAAAGCAGTGAGTACTGTCTGCAAAGCCTGGCTACCTCACCAAAAAGAGGTTTAGAGACAGTACAGGAAAACCACTGGTATTCAGGAGCTCCTAAACTGAGCAAACCAGCAAGCAGCCTGCCTCTGCTTCCAGCAGGGCTGTCTCTTCCACGGTTTCTCCAGCAGAAGAAACCTGTGCCAAACCAGGCAGCCTCGGGTCCCCCTTGCCCTGCAGGCCCCTCACCCGGGCACACAGAAACACCCAGGGACTGCCCTCTAGGAGAGACACTTCACCCCCAGCTGCCGAAATTAAACCTGACAAACAAGCAGACCACTCAGTGCTGTGCCCTAAGAGTCGAGCATTTGCATTGATACATTATGTGTCTTATAGAAGGGAACTACTATTAACCCTGAAGAGCTGCTGCCATTTCCTCCCTTTCATTTGGCTGGGAATGCAGGGAAGCAGCTGACCTGTCCCACTGTTTTTTGAAAGTCAATGATAATTTTTTTTCATTAAACTCCAATCTGAATTGCCTATTTAGCGAGATGTTTAAACTCAACACTAGGATCCCCCCACTCCAGATGAAAGTAGTTGCATCTGTGGACCACAAAACCCTGGAACAGATGGGAAAAGTGTGAAAGGTGTTATGTGGCTGTTGTAGCTCCATTGGAAAGAGGTGGTAGCTTGAGAAACTTGAAAACTTTAACGACCCTGGGTGGATGGAGGTGCTGCATCTGCAGTTAAATTTTTCCCTCACCTTGCAGTAATATGGGGTTCATATGAGACACAAATTTACTTCCATTCAATTCCTTGACATCACATGAAATTTTTACAGCATTCAATTGATGTGATATATAAACATGATGAAAAATAAATCTAAGATCTCAGGGGAAATGATGTGTTTTCCTATAGAATTCTGTATACTCAGAACTTCAGAATATTGTATTATATCAAAAAATGGATGGATTTTTCTTGCTTGTGTTACATTAAGAACATAGTGGACCCATTTCTCCAAATCACATTTCAAAATACTTATTGTTCTGCATTTGTATGTGAACCTTACAACCATAAGAAACATGCTTGCTGCTTCAAGAAATGGACTGAAAACTCATGCACTTTTGTAACTCGGTATGATACCCTGAATGTCAGTGCAGTGATTCATGCCAGGATGTGATAATTACAGATACGGCTGCCAGGACAGGGTGCTCTTCTCACATGAGCTCTACAAGGCTTCTAAGGACAAATGGTAGATTCCTCTCACTGCTCCATGCCTGGGAATATTTCATCTGGGGGTTTGTGTATGCGTGGAACATAAACCCATGGGAAAAGGCAGGAGTGCAGCAGCTCTGCAGCAGGAAGGTCTTGCCTAAGGAAGGACCAGCCCATCATCCAGGCTGCAGCATCTCCTGCACATGACACTGTTCATCCTTTGTCAGATACTGGAGTACTTGTATTGCCCAGGAATGCTGTTGGTGTGTCAAGGCCTTCAACAGACCCCATCACACTGATTCTGCATGAAAACATTAGAAAAACTGGAAGCATTTTTGCCAATAGAAAAATAGTCCTTCTCAAGGGGAATAATTGCTAGAATAGTTGGGGAAATCTTCATGTTGCAAACTTTCTACCTGCTATCCATGTCTGTAAGTCGACCATGGGGAAAAAAAAAGCCCAAACAAAAACCTCAAAACAATATACAGACCAAACTATCACAGCATTTATCACAGATCAAGAGCTGATGTACTAGGCCACCAGATCTGGCTCCATCATGGGCAGATCCAATAATCTTTATGAAAAGCACAGATTTTCCAATATCTTCTTGACAAAACTGGAGAAGTGGAGATGACAGGAGTCATTGTAAGGAATGGGGTTTTAACATGGCTAAAAGTGCAGGCAAGACAAGAGAGTTTGCAGTGCCTCGGAAGGGGCCCCAGGAGTCCCAAGCACACCGGCAGCCGCAGGGCTCGGGCCTGCTGATGGCTGTTTGTACCCTCCGCTGCTCCCCTTTGGAAATGCTAACGTGGTTATTCAGCGTCTCCTTTGATGTCCTGATAGGTGCTATTAGATAGTCAATTAGGCATCAACGAGATCGATTGTTTGGGAATAGATGCTTTTCTGTTTGAAGTACCCGTGAACACTAACAGTGCCATCACCCCGCCGCTCCTTTGCCCACGGGAACAATGCGGGCTAACACACAATAAATGACAAATGCTACTGACTCAGCCGGCAGCGCTGCACTCACTTCTCTCCCCACTCACACGCTTGCAAGCCCAGATATTCCCATTCAGCGACCGTGGTGGCAACCACGCACTTTGCATTAGAAACGATTTATCGGGGAAATATTTTTGTGTGCTTTGCAGAAGTAATGGACAAAGCACCTAGACAAGTTAAGTACAAGTTAACTCGAACAAACTAGTACTGAAATTTCTATGCACGCCATCGCCACATGGCCTGAGGTCTTGTGACACCTCCACAGTTGTTCAGAATTGCCCAAGCAGAATAACTAAGAGCTGAAATAAGAATTAAAGGACTCAGCCTACCTGAATACCAAAGAGGCGCTGGGATTAACTCCCTCCTACGTACTGTTAGACGACAACACGAGGTCGAAGCCCAGGAGTTTAAGACACAAATATAAAGGAAAGTAGTAAAATCTACACAAGGAACACGTCGAGACCAAGAGGGCTCTCCTCTTTCTTCCCCCCTCGACTTCGGGGGGATTTATCAAGTTAATTGTCATCTAATTGCGTATCAAAGAAAGAGATAATGGGCAGCAATTAGATGTAATGGCCTAACAGTGCGAGATCTCTCTCGATTAGCACACAACGCCGAATAACTTCACCTAGTTTGTAAAGAGGTCCCTGGAGTGGCTCCACCATGTCTGGGAGCTGCAGGGGGGGTGATACCCCCCGATCCTATTCCCAGTGCCCTGATGGCTGCTCCAGCCAAATTGGGACGGGCGGTTCCGAGCGCGGTTGCCGGCGGCTCCCCCGCCCCGCGGTGTTAATTCAATCAGGTTTCTCCCCCTCCGCGCACGCACCGCAGGGGAGAGAGGCTTTGAAGTTAGCGCTCTAGCAATTTTCCCCTCCCATCCCCTTTTCCTCCCCGGGGAGCCCAGTTTCCAGATTATACAGCCTCTTCCTCGAGAGCCGCCGGGCCGGGGGTTCCGACAGTTTCACCCCACGAGCATTAAACTACTCCTCCCCAGCTAATCGACTCGGCTTTTTTTTTTTTTTTCCCTCCTTCCCATTTGTATCTGAGTTGCCCACACCGCTTTGTGCTGCCGGAGAGCATTCCGGTGCTGGGCTATTGCGGTGCGATTGAAGCCACAGAGGCGAGGTGCTCCCCGCCGCGCTGCTGGGGCTCCCCGGGGGTCGCTTGCGGGGCTTGCGGCGGCTGCGGCGCCGGGACCGGACAGCTCCGATCTCCTGCGAGGGGCTCAGACTGTGCAGGGGTCTAGTGCTCCTTTACTGCTGCCAGGGCTAAAACACAGTGAAGGAGAAATTCAAACAAACACGAATAGAGCGTGAAGTCCGAGTTTCTTTCTCCCAGATCAAAGGAAAAACGCGCATTCACATTTTAGTGCCAGAGGTGGACAGCTTTGGCAAAAATTAAATTAATTCACATGAAGCTTTCCAGAGCACTGGAACGTAGTAGTTACCGTCTAGAGAAAGCCGTCTTTTGCAGGTAGGAGAGAAATGATCATGTAGACATTCGGAGGAACCTGATACCGTTACGGACTCAGCCAAGTGAGCATCACCAGTCGCGTTGATTTGAGCAATTACCGGGAAACAATATTTGCAAGCTAGCCCTGCCAAAACACCGGCAAGGCATTTCATGTGCTTGCTGAGTGTACGTGTGGCCAAAGAGTCATTATGTTAAGTGACCATTAGCACCCTCTCGAACAGAGATCGGCTTCTGCCTCGCCAGCCGTTCCGCAGCTCCTACGCCCCGAGCTGGGATGCCCCGTCACTCCCGCTACGCAGCGCTCACCCCTGGCACGAAACCCGCCGGCCTCAGCAGAGCACGGGGAGCCGCACACATTCCCCGGGACGCTGAGCCTCCATCCCCGAGACCGCCCCTGGCCGGTGCCGCTCGGCCCCGCAGCCCAGCCTGGCCCAGCGCGGTGCCCACAAACCCCGCGGGCTTAAACCACGGCAAGGACGGCAACACAGCGTGTTGTTCCTGGCAGCACCCGTTGTTTCTGTCTCACTCTAAACCCTTGCACGGAGGGGAGGGGAAGTTGCTGCCCCGCTCCGGGCACCGCTGGACGCGGTGGAGCCGAGCTCGATGAAGGCAGGGCAGGCTGGGCCCGGCTCCCACCGCTCGCCCGTCGGACGGGACAGCCCGGCCCGGGGGCTGGGAGGGCAGACCCAGGGGATGAGGGCTCATCCAGAGCCGCCCCAGATCACTTCTCACCGGGGACACGGGCAGCCGATAAGGTGTGCTTCTGCCTCTCCATTTTTACCGCTGGGATGGGAGGACGGCGACACCCTCCTCCCCCGCACAAACCCTGTCCCCGCAGTTCCCCTCCCAGGAAACAGCTCCCCTCCGCAGGCGGGAGCACTTTGTTCTCCCTCTTTCCTCCTGAGTCTTTTCATGTGTCTCTCACTTTCCCCGGGCCCAGCTGCGGTGCTGCCCGTGTCCACTTCCCTCTCACCCTCCCCCATTTGGTGCGGGGGTGGGGCGCTCCCGGAACGCTGCGGGGAGCCCCGGTGGCCTCAGAGGGTGCTCCATCCCTTCATCCCCTGCTCCCCACACCGCCGCTCTGGCTTCTGAGAACAGGAAGGGTTATTACCTTTATTCCTTTTGTATGGGCTGAGCAGAGCATTTGGAGGAGTGGTGGGGCTCTCCGCTTGGCCATACAGGATTATAAAGAGAACACCTAACCCTTCAACCATTACTCCCTTGAAAACAGAATAGCCACATGGAGTCTAATACTTAATAACTTTTACGGTAAACTGTGTTTTTATTGGCCTTGACTGTTTTGTTATTTTAAACATTACTGCTCTAGAGCAGAGGAAAATATTCACGAATGCAGCACTTTGTGGAGACAGCCCAGTTCCCTAATGATGTTTGAAAGAGTCAGAGAGATTGCTACAAATCAGTATTACCGTTTAATTGTACCTGACTTGGAAAAATAAGCCTCCATCGAATGGGAATTCTACTTATCAACAAATTTTCTTAATCCAAAACTGCATAACGTTCCTGAGATCTCAGCAAGATTGATTGCACCTGAGCCCTTTGTAATTTAGCTGAAACTCTTGCATTAGAGACAATTTGTGCAATTGCAAACAAATACTAATATCCCAAAAGACTAGAAAAACACAGCATAGATTACAAAATAATCAAGGGGACTTCCAGAGGTGACAGCAAAGCCCACTGCCCGCAGCGGCACATAATGTTGCTTTTTACCAGGCAAGGGTACTCAAGTGGCAGATTGGCCCCTGTATACAAAAGATATTCAAGGAGGCTGACAGAGAACCCTCAGAACATCCATTACAGGAGCCCAAATTACCAGTGCACCGGAAATATTCTAATAACCCCCCCAGATCACCTCTAAAGTGATGGAAATTTTTATTGCTCTTTTCATGTTAGTTGACAATTGACTTTGAAAGATTTATGTCAACTTACAAAGATCATTTCTCAGAGCCCTTTTTCTGGCCTGAAATCAGGCCATGTTGATTATCAGTTTACTAGATCATTATTCAAATTTTACAAGTGCATAGCACAGTGGTAAGAAATTTTACTGCCACTTATGGAAAACCAGCTTTGGGATGTTAAAATTCTTTTGATCATCACCCTCATACCCTAAAAACTGCATGTGAGACGACTAGATACTGTTTTGTGGGCACAAATTGAAGATCTTGAAGATCTTGAAAGAAATTTCAAGATCTTTTCCACGATCTTTTTAGGTAAGAGGTTCTTACTGATCTACTGAGACAGCTCATAAAAACATGAAGTCATAATAGCATAGTTATCTAGAAAGTAATTTAGCAAGCCCAGTATTAAGTAATAGGTGTATCCGCATATTTGGCTAAAAGCACAGCTCCACGACAGAAAATCTCATCTAGTAAAGAGGTGAAGGGGTTGGATACCTGCTTTAGAAGACAGAGGGAAATTCACGCTTTTTTGCTCTCAGCTTTTGAGTAAATTGCAGGGGGGCAGAACAAATCTAGATAAGAAGGAGTCTGTGCTTCTGTTAAGGAAGAGGAGCTTTCTTTTGGGGCAGGATGGATACCTCTACAATGCCTGAGAAAGGAATTCACATGAAAGCTGGAAAAAATTAGGTTTATTAAGAGATTCCATTTATATTATTGTTTATCCCACCCCGTTTATATTTTACAGTTGCCTATAAATACAAGGGCCTGAAGTCCATGATTCAGATTGTCCAGCATGTCTTGGTTACTGTTTAGATCGGTGCTGCGTCATCACTCCACCAGGCAGTTACAGACGAGGGCAGTCCAGATACCTACCAGTAGTGCAAATCCTCTTTAGCCATAAGTCCATATATCAGGGAGTCAGACACCCAGCAAGAAAGCTCTGGGGTCCCTGTACCCTACAAAGCAGGGTGCTGCCCAAAAGCCGACCGGCTGTGCTCTGCAGGCGCTGCTGAGGTCCAGGGCGGGTGCCGGCAGGGTCGCCAAAGGGAAGCCCTCAGAGGGAGCCCCTTGCCGGGGCAGAGGTGGTGGCCGGGCCACGAACGTGAGCGGCAGGGGCACCACGGAGCCCTGGGGTCCGTAAGGGAGAGCGGGGCTGCAGAAGGGCTCCGTCCTCAGCTCCTGCAGCTGTCGCTTGAGCTTCATCCGCCGGTTCTGAAACCAGGTCTTGATCTGGAGGAAGGGTGGGGAGGAAGGAGAAAAGACAAGGTTATAACGCCACCCAGGCCATTTTATCTCGGTATTTGGAACCGTGGCTGTCACCGTCCCCGAGCCCGCCGCTCACCTGCACCTCGGAGAGGCGCATCCTGTCCGCCAGCTGCCGGCGCTCGGCCGCGCCCAGGTACTGCTGCCGCTGGAAGGAGCTCTCCAGGGTGCTGATCTGCTCCGCGCTGAACGCCGTGCGCAGCCGTCGCCCGCCGCGCCCGCACGGCTCCTCGGCGCCCGGGCACTCGGGACCCTCCTCCGGCACGGCCTGCCCCGCTCCCGATGGTCTCCTGCCTGCTCCTGGGGACAGCGACAAGGAGGAAAGGGTCAGCCAGGCCCGGGCACCGCGTGGGGAACCGCCCGCCTCCTCCGCCCCCGAGCAGCCCCCGCGCAGTAGTGCCTTCCCGGGCCCGGGGGTGTCCCAGGCCCCTCGCCCCCCTCGCGGGAGCCCCAGAATGTCCCCAGGTACCTGTGGCGGGAGTGGCCGCCAGGCTGTCCCTGCTCCTGCCGCTTGTCCCGTCCCGCAGGCCCGCGGGTTGCTCCTGGCTCCGCTCGCTCTGGCCCAGGCTGGGGCCGGAGCCGGGCCGGTGGCCCGCGGACGATGCTCGGTGTGGCGAGCCCTCGGTGGGGCTTTTGAGAGCTTGGCTGCTCTGGGACAACCATTCCACGGAGAAAGGGGCCTTAGTCATCCTGCCTTGTGTCGGAGATGCCGGTAAGGAGGGCGTCGAGGGGCACGGGCCTCTGCTTTATACCGCAGCTCCAGGAGGAAAACGTTGGTTGTGTAAATACACATCAAAGGGCCAGATAAGTATCATCTAATTGCTATCAATCCTCCCCCCCAACAAAAGATATCGTTCACACATTGCCCCAGCTCGCGGAGGCTCGGCTCCGCCGTGTCTGCCCCTGAGGAGTTCACTCCGCCGTCAGTGATTTACAGCTCCTGTTACATCCTATCCCCATGCAAATGGCATTTATGGAGCTGAGCAGCCTCAAACGGCGCTGGGGAATGTACCCCCGGGGGAGCGCAGCATCCCCGGCCGCTGGAGCGAGAGGGAACGCTGCTGCTTCCGATCTCCCTTCCCCTGGAGTTCGCTTTTCCACCCCTTTTCAAGCACCAGGCTCCCCGTTCTTCTCCAGCCTGCTCCTCTCTGGGCTGAGCACGGCGTTCCCGAGGCGGCCTCAGACAGGCAAGTGGAGAAACGCACTCACTGGGTTCTCTAGGACATCAGGTTATAGCACCAGGCACAGGCTGAGGAGTTTGGAGAAGGTTGTGAAACAGAAAAAGGTAAATGTCAAGGTCATTGGATTCTACGAATCGACAGGCCTCTGGTCGTTTGTATAAAAGTATGGTTTATGGACTAACGAATCAGAAAATGACAATTATTGTCTTAGAATTAACAGTCTTCTGAGAGTTCTGCTGAGGTTACAGAATTCATGTCATATCTTCCCTCCCAGATCTCTTGCAGCCGTGCAGGTCATCCAGATTTCTCTCCTGTCTTACTATCCCTCTTGTTCTTACTACCTTTCATGTGTCTTTCAGAAACGTTCCCATTCATCTTTGGGTTTTGTGTGCCACAGGAACACTTGGCTGTTGCAGTAAAGCCTCTGTAGTGTATTGACAAAAGGCTCTTGGTGCTTTATGGGCAGTTTTTCACTGCAGGATAACCATGAATTCCTTCCCCTTGTCACCCTCCCCTCCTGTGCAAGAACAGAGTGGGACTTCCACAGCATTGATAACTCCTGTCACACCCCTGCTCGGTATCAGTCTGCCTCCAGAAATCATGACATCTCATTTATCTCCTTGTTCTTGCCTGCTGCTTGACACTCACCCACCACCTGCACAAACCCAGTGCTCTGCTGTCTGCCCTGAGACTTGGCCAACGTGTTATTCTGCCACTCTGGCTGCAATTCTCAGCATTCATTTTCTCTGTGAGAACAGTTACTGTAACCATGGTTCTAACTATTAGACTGTCGGTGAGGCAGAGGTTTGAAGACCGAAACCATCCTACTTAGTTTATGTCTAAATATTTCAATGTATTCAATTTTAATATTATATATACATATATATTCTTTATGTTAATCCAGTAAAAATTTTATTAAAATCCTCTTTGTCAATCTTTTCCTAAACCAAACATTTCAACCTATTGTCCACTCCAAATATAGTTGCTATATCCATTCATCATGAAATCCTACATTTTTTTGTTCACCAGAAAATTGTTTCACTGAACCATATTCAAGTTTGACTTTTGAACCCCTTTTAGGCTCTGTCTCTCTTTGATTGTTCATTCTCATGACATACTCTGAGTCCTACTGTGCTCTATCAGTGATGACACTGTTCAAGAGTTTGTCTCTAACCAAACAAAAAGATAAACATGATTGTCACCTTTTTTTAAAGGTTTGTAATAACCGATTTAGAACCACAACCATGCATTACCAGAGCCCTCCTGGAGCCCTTTGTTTCTGGCCTGTGTAGGCAGGGATTGACATTGCAGTCTGAGACCACTAAAAAAGCTTCCTGGAGGAAAATGGTGTAAAAATGTGTAAATAAACATTCAAGCATTAATTCCTCCCATGTATGTTATCTACCTAAAGAAGTCCACAAACATCTCTAGCATGGACAAAGCCAGTGGGACACACACACATATATATGTATGTATATATATTGATGGTGTTTTTTCACTAAACAAATGAAATAGTTTGAAATATAATTACTTGAATCTTCATCCATTTATCCTTCCCAAGCTTTTTCTGATTAACAATGGAAAGTGTAGAGAGTTTATTTGACCAAACTGCACAAGACTGCTTTAAAATCTCCTCTGTTTTTTAACACAACAACTCCCCCCTTCTCCCACTCCACCATGAATATTTCAGGTTCTTAACTATTCTTTTCCTTAGGTAAATGTGAAAACTTCTCCCACTACAAACCTAAGAATACATTTTAAAATACCAGAACTTCTGAGCATTAGACACTCCTGTTTGCAACATACTTCACAGAGCAGACCAAGCAGGAGTTGGAGACATACAGGAGTCTGCTCTGTTCACTGAATTACCAAAGGACAAGTCCCTGGAGTCAGCTGCATTTAACAGGTGGCCTGGCAGCAACCTCTCCAGTCAGAACTGGGAATATCACTGCCACTGCCTGCTTGTAGAATCCTGCCAAGCCTCCCCTGAAGTCAGACAAAATGCCATTCTCCAGGACTAATTCTCATGAATGTCAGAAAAAGAAAGTGTAACTTTTCTGCAAGCTTCCTTCTCAATTTCCATATTTCTGATCACTATAACAGCATTCTGCATCACAGACGGGGCACAATCCCATTCCAATGAATAAATATGTCCCATGTGCCCAGAATTATTTCCAGCCTTAGTCCTTACAGAATATAATGTATAAGTATAAATAATATGCGTATATCCTACTTAAATTCTTATATATAACATATATACTTATATATCTCTATACAAATACTTATAAAAGAGTTTATTTCTATGACATTACTTCTTCCTGCTTTATACCAACAAATAAAGACACTTGGCAAGCTGTTGTATAGGACAGAAAGAATACATGACCTATGATGGAGCTCTAAAAATAGAAAATCTTGAGTTTTATCATCCATTGATACATCTGCCTTTACTGATTTGAAGACTTTTTACCATCTGAGTTGCAGATTACATCTTTATATCTTGCTGGTTTATTAATTGCATTGTATTGAAGCAAATGGCACTGCAGAAAGATAGTGTCAAATGCTGAGCTCCCCGAGACACAAATTGATCATGTTGTGATAAGATTAAACCAAATCACATTTCCATTACACATAAAATGTATAAGTCTCCTGGACAGGTAGCAGACAACTTCTGAATGTAATGACTGCTACAATATTTACCAGTTGCTAGTTTAATTTTATCTAAAAATCTTAAGCTGTCTTCTTTCTGTTCCTATCTATTATTCATTAAATGCTTGTTTGAAAATCTCCTGCTAAACTGTGATACCATGTTTAAAATCAAGTGATATTACCTGTGCTCATGCTAATGAAATTTGTCAGAGTAGAGCAGGGACAGACAGTAGCTTTTACTCTGCTGCTACAGGGAGGCAGAGACAAAGAGCTCAGACATACCAACATGATTGCCACTAGCAGGCGTCTGGAGATGCATTTCCATAGATAATGGCAATACTGTATGCAGATGTTTGCAGAATACACAGCTGCCCTCTTTGGGGAGGCAGCACCTTCCCCTTCAGCTTTGCAGAAATTTTCACACACGACACTGGTCTCATGCTGAGGAGGTTCTGCAGAGCCACCTAGTCCTATTTGGCTGCCTACTGGACAGTTGATAACAGAAATATTTTGGGATAACATCTCAGCCTTTGAGAATTAATTGCGGCTCCACATCTTCCAGCCCAAAGCTCAGCTGTGCCCTAGTAAGCCACCTCAGAGCCCTGCAGAAGAGCAGGGCTGTGCTGAGATATCCCCTCGCTGTTGGAGCTGTGGAGGAACTGAAGAGAGAGCATCTGAGGTTGCCAAGTGCCTCCCACAGGTACCAGGGAGAACTGCCACCATCTGGCCTTGCTGCAGTGGGGACACAAGACCAAAGGAGGGGACTGTTATTGTGTACCAGCAGATGACCCTTTCCCACAGCATTCGAGGGTCCTGTGAGACTGGAGAAGAGTGAATTAGTGGTTCTTAGGAGTAGCCAGGTAGTGATGTAACTCAAAGAGTGAAAACCAGGCAGTTTATGCCACACAGGGGATGTGTGTTCACCTGTGGACAGGCAGATTTCTCATGAAGATCTGTCCAGGGAAGCAAGGGCTGCTGGCATCTGAAATGCAATCTACATGGTCTTTGCCCTGGTGTATTTATACAAACATTCTGTTTCTGAGTAATCACTATTTAGGACTTAAAAGCATTACAAATGGCCTCCAACCAAGCTCTTAATTATCAATTATTATTATTATCTCTCCTCTTTGACAGAATAAGAACTACTTTTCCATGAGGCATTTAAAGACCATATGTGCAGAAATACCAGGAGGGCCTGGTATAAACATAGTGACAATGCACAGATGAAAATTAAATGTCTCATCATGTTTGGAATTGATCTAAATCAACATAGCACTCAAAATGCCAAGAGCTCCCATGGCTTCTTAACACAAGGCTGCCACCAGCAGCTAAACAGAATCAGTGAAATGTTTTAAAATATATATATTCTGCAGAGACATGCTGCAAATATTAAGAAAGAAAACACTTATTTTAATGGCTCCTTACCCAAATTTAAGCTTATTTTTAAAAAATCAAATTCAGTATGAAGCAGGACCACATTTAAAACATGTACTGCTGTTGTTACAGAAGCAAGGTACTGCAGCAGTGTCTTTTGTTTATTTATTATTAGACAAACTATTATAGTTGGAAAACCATCCAAGTTTCAGGAATGTAAATCCTACTTCAGCACTCATTGCTATCGTATTACCAGAGGGAGATCTCTACAGATGCTGCTCAAATGAAACTGCTCAGAGCTCTGTAGTTGGTTTAATTCTGTTTAGACTAGAAATTAGACTTTAAAAACAATTAGACACACTTAGACACCTTGCAGTCTTTTCAAAACCCAACAGAGAGGCTAACTTCACATTTTTACATCAAGGCCTTTTTCTTTGTCAGTCTTTGCTGAAAGATATTTTTTGCATGATGGTTACTTCTAAAGTTACATTTCGCAACATATAAAAGTGAGAATGCATTGTATCAGAAATTTTCCATTATATTCATATTTCTCACAAATACTTTCTAAAGAAATTTAGAAAGAAATGAAAGAAATTGTACTAATCAAAGCATTTATTATTCTTGAAAGTAACTTTTCACTTTCAGCTATTAAAGAATGAATAATTTTTCCCCTTGATTTTAGAGTTAGCATTTGAGCACAGTGAGTCAGTCAGCAGGAGAATGAGCTATCACAGCTGGCAGCCTGGGACATCTATCAGGCTCTGTGCCCATCCTGGTCGATGCCATACAATGCTGCTTTGAAATGCATTGGTCTCAGCAGAGAAAATGTTTTACTGACTCTTTCTTCCTGTAACTTACACCCAAAATAAATCAGGTCTTTGTATTGCTCCAAAACCAGTCTGTTCAGATCAAATGGAAATAATCTTTACCTTTTTTTTTAAACTGACTTCAAGGCTCTTCTCCATTTCACATTTCTAGTTATTTCTCCCCTTCATCTGTATTCCTACCTGTACACTGTCTATTCCTATTTTGTTTATTCCAGTCACTTCCATCAAGTATCCTGCAAATGTTACTCTTGCCTGAAGAAGAGAATAACTTTGGATATATAACTGTAGCAACAGAGCATAAATGACAATGTGTGTCTGCCTTCACTTACCCCAAACAGGGAGCACAGACATGTCCCGACATTCCCTTAGCTCACTGATAAGGGAAAAGCTGGGCTTGGTGGGTGAGGACAGGAATGGAGTTTGGTTAAGATGCCTAACCTGCCCCTGTAACCTGCAATTCAATGTCTATGTTTCCTCTGGACAGTGCAGTGTAATTCTTTTGCTAGGTTTTACAGAAATGAGTGCATTACACTTGGATAGAAGGTAAATAGGATTTAAGACTCTGACGATGTGTGTGAATGTTCTCTAAAAGATCAAAGGGAGCAGCTGAACTCTGAATATAAATACACGTTCGGTTTACAAATGGAATATAAAAACCCCGGCCATTTTGTGTTTGCACGTTTGTAATGGGCAGGTTTTGGGCAGACATCTGGACGGTCGATGGTTTTTCACTCTCCCTTTGCTCTCGGTGCAGCATCTAAAACGCTGCAGAGGGGCTCTTGTGCCATCTCCTGGCTACACTGAGACTTCACAGCCACGAAGCTGCTACAGAAAGGAAGGGAGTAGCAGAATTTTAGCTGGGGCAGTGATAGAATCAGGAAGTCAGTCATTCAGGTTGGAGAAAACTTCCGGCCCTTAACCCAAGTTCAGCACTAAACCATGTCCCTGAGTGCCACATGTCCTCAGGAAGACTCCCGGGATGGTGACTCAGTTCCTGGCAGCTAAGAGGACTCACCCAGCACATGGATATGCATGGCAGGCTCGGCCTCTAATCCCTCTGCTGCTGCTTTTAGCATCAAGTCACTTTTCCATATGCATTAGCATATGTATAGAAAGGAAACTCAGCATCCCTCTATAACATCTTTGACATCGGTTCTAGCAACTCATCCCCCCGTGCCACCTATTCTTGGTATGTATCAGTGGAAGAATGCAAATAAACTCCTGAAAACTGAAGTGACTGGAATACAATTAAATTAATAATGAAATGAATATAATTTCCTGACTGCAGGCAAGTATTTGAATTAGCGTGCAATTAACTTCGCTGAAGATCCCTACTGAGTCCCTCTCCCTACACAGGAACAAGGGGACCTGTGCACTTATGACAGTTTTCTCTCACTTGTTCTTAAAAATTCACAGGAAAGCAGTGTGTTACAGATGAGTAACATATTCCAGTGCTTCACATGAAGCTTTGCAATGCAAAAACTGAAACAAAATCAGCCTTATTTCAAAATCAAGTGCTTAAGCTTCACAGAACACAAAAAACCCCTCACTTTGCAGCTACTACAACTTTTTACAGCAACATTTCACCTTCACAGGTCTGCTCAATCCAATCTTGTTTATGTAAGTTCAGTTCTTTCTGTCTTTCTCAGTTTGTTTCTCAACATACTTATTGTGGTCCTCTACTCTCTCTCATTTTGGCTGTATGTATCCTAGCTGAAGTGCCTAAATGGTAAAAGTATTCCTGTTGATACTTCTCTATTGCCAAACAGAGCAAAATAATTACCTTCTGTCATGTGCAGCTCTCATGCAGTACACCTCAGGTCTTCTCCCCCTCCTTCTTTTCTTTTTGCAAACTGTACACATGGATTCATATTCAGCTTGTGATCTGTTATGGTCCCCAGAGATTTTTACTGAAGCTCTGTAGTTTTCATTTAATATTTATCCTTCAAGAATTTACAACTTGAAGCTGAAATTTAAACTGTCATCGTGATTATTGTGAGTTCTAAGCTTATATGTTGTATAAGGGTGCTTTCCATCCCACCTTGTATTTCAGCAGTAAAATTCAGACATTCCTACACATTCCATGCAGTGTAGGCTGCCTTACAGTAACCCTGGATAGTTTGCCTCCCTCATCAGAGTATGCAGAGTCCCAAACAAGTCTTATCTTGTTGTTACTGTAACTGTGATAGTTCCCTTCTTCCCACCCGAGAGCATTGGGAACCGAGCATGTTTTACCTCATTACTGTGAGCCAGAACAGTTTGCTTCCCCCCATCTGCACGGGTGCCAGGGTGAAGGCCATCTGCAGATCTTGGAATTCAGAGAGCAGCATCTGCAATACAGGGGGCAGCTAATGAGCAAAACGGGGCATTGCATATATATGGAATGTTAATTAGGACAGGTTTCATTACTCACCCCCACAGCACTTTCCGTGGAGCTTCACTCCTAAGCAGGGTCCTGCATTGGGTCCTCATTTGATTGGTGCTCCAGGATTCCCACTGTGGGAACGCTACACTTTTGATAAAGCCAAAGCTCTCATTTATTTTGTGCCTTGTCCCTGAGGCATCTGCACCTGTTTTTCACTCATAACATCTGGATGGTCCTAACCCTGCTCAATTCACTTTCACAATTTAACAAGCATAATAATAATTACCCTTTGAAATGATGTATTAATCAGCTGTGTATTCACCTTAGAGGCTCATCATCTGAATCTGAGTGACCAAATACATAATCAGGCCAGGAGGATCTGTTTCAAGGCATTTATTGACTTCAACATGTAACATGTTGTTTTTATCTCTTGGGACAATTACCTTGACCATTAGGTTATTTAAAAATTACTTCATGGACAAAAGCATGGCAGCCTTTTAAATTAGTCTGTATGCTTGCAGAAATTTAGACAGCTTTTTCAGTAACCCTTCTAGTGCCAAAGTTTGCCTGGCTGATTCTCTGTCATTCTCTTTACCTCAATTTTCCACTCATTCCTGTGGTCTTGCCCATTTAAAAAAAAGCAGTACTGTTTTCTGGTTCTCTGGGAACTCACTTGTTCTCCCTCACTCAAAAATACAGTAAGTCCAATATTATTTCAATTTTCCTCCTTATTATTATAAAACAGATTTAATCAGAAGTTAATGTTATGATACATCTAATTAGCTTGATAGCCTCTGACCTGCATTCCTGGTTAACTTTGATCATGACACGCATTGTTCAGAGGGGAGGCAGTGGAATGCAAAGCACTCCAGGCCTTTTCACCATCTGATACTTACCTCTTCTGATAAGCAGAGCGCTCTTATTGTATAATAGAAAAATATTTAAAAATCCATTTTATTGTTTTGCTTTTCCCTTGCTGACAAAAACTTTTTGTCAGTCTAGTTTTGTTCCTAACCTGCTGTGCTGTTCTTTTATATTTGTTCTTACTAATGCAGCTGTCTTGTTTCTACTTTTTTTTCCAGTATCCTTTTTTGATTTTTTTCAGGTAATTGATGAGCTCCTAATGCAGCCACAGTGTTCTCTGAGTTGTCTTTCCTTTGCATGTGGATAGACTGTTGCTATACTTAAAATAAGGCCTTATAAACTCTTCTTAGAAACTTTCAGCTCTCTTGAATTTTTCTTCGCCTTTCAATTCCTTCCCCAGGACCTCATGTACCAGTTCCTTGAGTTTGTTGAAGTTACCTTTTTTGAAGCCCAGTGTTACTGTTCTGCTTCTTTCATCTCTTTCTTTCCTTTGAATCATGAACTCTGCTGTCTCATGGTAACTTTCATCTTGATTGCTTTCCACATGCAGATTTTCAACAGTTTATCTATTAAACACTGTAAAATCTTACTATTTAAGATTACTCCCTATGGCTCCAGTTCTAGCTTATATACACAAAGCTGTATCAAAAGTTTGCCCATGCTGGGCTCAGAGCAAATCATATCTTGGCTGTCATCAGAGGAGTAAGAAGGTTTGGGTAGGGATGTGAGCACAGTGTCCTTCAATGCATCCCCCTCAGTCTGGAGAAACAAAAAATGAGAGACTATTTGTGACATTTCAAAATACATCATTCTTGCAATTTTTAGATGCAGCCTAGGATATTCAGTATCTCATCAGCTTAGTTGATCAAACATCAAAACTTAGTTGTTTGGCACTCTATTGAATTCTCCACATCTTTCCCTAGGTTTCAGTCAATTATCTTTTATTTAAATAAACTAATTTGGGGGATTTTGTATTCCCAACAATGGTCTTTAACGGAATTATCCAACCTGTGACCTGCAGTTTACCTTCATGGAGAAAAGTTACTTTGCTCATGGCTGTGGATCTGTACTCTCATGTCAGGAGTCATCTGTTCTTTACCAGCCTTTTCTTTTCAAGCCCTTTGCCCTTTCCCTTCCTTGCATCAAGAAACTAAGAAATAGGAGATATCTTGAAGGGATATCAAGACACTTCTAATCTGCACTCTTTTCAACATCATAATATCAAGGATTGAAACAATCAACCGTGTGTTTAGCACTGAAAAAAGTGATGGTTTCCTCTCCTTTCTAACTGTAGTTTATTTTTTAATTCACAAACTTTCCTCAAGTTTAAATACTTTGGAAATTGCATCAAGTACTCACAGAAATGCTGAGTCTCAGCAATGCTTATGGAATCAATCCAATACAAAGCAAAGTCTAGAAGTGGTTGAAAATTTTCTAAGGAAAGGAATTTTTCAGAATCATGAATGAGTGTTGATTCATTAATTATGTCCCAGCTCCTTGGTTTGGGATTCTACAGAATGGTTCATAGGATCCAATAGAATTCATGCCTATTTCCTGGCAGGCTTCTGGAGGGGTTGGAGCTGGAAACCTGATTACTAATGGAGCTGGTGTAACAAGGACACTTCTCAGCTCTCTCACAAGAGGAGTGAAAACCCCAGGGATCCTGGGGGCAAACATCTGCAAGGACACACAGAAAGAGCACCAACACACAAAGCAACTGGAAAGGCTCCCAAGGAGCAGACTTCATTTCAGAACTCCATGGGTCACTCTTTGAAAAATAAACATAAAAGCAAGATGAGGAAACTGTGGAAAAAATCACGAAGAGCTAGGATAGCTGGTGGCAATTGTGGCTTAAAGAACAAACACAAATTTTTTTCCCCAAAAATTTGAGTTTGGTATTGGAACAGAAGCACAGGGCCAGACTGCAAAGTCTCTCACTTATGCAACACGATTACTGATGCCCATGGTATTTTGCCAACTAGATAAAAATGAACATGTTTCTTTGATCTGTTTTGTCCCTTTTTTTCTTAAAGAACAGTCCCCACAAAGAGAGAAAACTTTAGCTCAACCTTTACTGCTTGTTAGCCATAAATAAGCAGTACAGTAATATGCTAGATGTAACTTGCTTCTGAAATGTGTGTCATGTAAGATGCACATAGCTCAGTGTTCATGGATAAAACCAAACCAGATCCCTTGTAAAGGAGTGGATTTTTTTTTTCATTAGCTATTAACATTTGTTGCTGTTGCAGGGTGGTGCCTAAACATAAAATCTGAAACGTCTGATTGATGGAAACCCCCCAAAGTAGCATCATAACCCAATATTGTGCATTAATACCAATATAAGGTTTGATACACTGAAGTACTTACAGAAGACATGAGCTGATTATTAAAATCATGTATCGCACCAGTTATTGCCACAGAATAAGCAATATTTTCTAGATGTAATAACACTAAGAAATAAATGAGCTAATTGTCATGACTGTGAAATATAAATTATAAGAAAATTCACAAAACCAATTTCAAAAGTCTGACTTGTAACTGTATAAAATGAATTTATTAAGATCATGTGATTAGTAAGTTTTGTGGAGTACTTTACATTAGTAAAACTTATGCTACCTAAAATTTTACTGTTGTTCAAAAGCAAGGTGTGGGTTTAAGTGAATGGTAATTTTTAGTTGACAAAGCCCCAAATAACTACTAACATAACCAATTATTTAAAATAAATGCATACAGATAAAATACATGAAATGTATGTCTGAAGATAACGTTATCATTAACATTCTTAAATCATAAAGGTAGGAGGTAAAGATTAAATATTTTCACATTTGGCAATTTTTAGAGAAAGAGCAACATGATTTACTCCCTAAGGGTAAGTCAGAATACTATAATTAATGACACGTTAAACATACATATGGTAAATAAAATAAAAGTAGAATAAAAGCAAGAAAACCCTGTTCAGGACTGAATTCTCCAGTGTTTAAACCAATAAGAGCCAAAAGTCAGTATTATTATATTAGGAGCAAAAAGTAACTGAGCATTTAACAGATAGTATGGACACACCCTGTTATGACTGAGGAAGATGAGAGAGGCTTGAGATGTAATATTGCTGTTACTGACAATAGAAAAGGAGAAGCCTTCCTCTTATACACTGAGAAAGCTACAGTTCAGCACGTGCACATGCACTTCTGTCAAATACAACAGTACAACTGCAAAATACAGACATGTACACACTCCCAGTTCTTACATCGTTATCCTTCTCCATCACTAACACTTGATGAGATACTTAGCTCACATCTGCCCTTCACCTCTCTCAAAACATTTTCTTTTTCATTTTTTTTTTTAAACACAGTTCTAAGCAAATCACTTTAAGAGCAGTGCTTATGTGTTTCTTGCTCATCCCTACTTCTCATTCAACACTACATTGCTGCCTCTGGTAGAAATACTTGCATTTTTAACTAATTTGTAGCCTTAACATTCTGGCCTTGCATAAACCTGGGTAGGTCAACAAATTTTCTAGCAATAGCAAGACATTTCATGGCCATTTGGAAAGTCTTCTAGGTTAGCACCACCATTTTACAAGTTGCAGATCCAAATTACACATGGTTATCTTGGATGCTGCTGGAGCACTGTGATCTACAAAAACAACCTCAGGAGCAAAAGCCATACTCAAATGTGCACACATACAGACAGACATAAATTGGCAAAGTGGCTCTTGTGCCAAATACAGATAAAAAAAGCAATTTCACATTTACTGACTTCACAACACCAGGAGTGCAGAAGCAAAGCAACAAACTGGTAATACTTACATTGAGATCTTACTTTCATTTGAAAACAGGTTAGTCTGATGACTTTAAAATCAACAAAAAAAATAAAATGAAGGGTAGCATTCCTGTCCTTCCTTGGTAGGAGAAATAGACAGCCAATTATTTATGTCAGTTACAGTTATAGTTTTCATAATATACAACATAAAAGCAAGACACACCAACAGTCAATGAATAGCAGAGGATCTGTGTTATATGCCCAATGTGACAGGATATAAGTGCACTGTGTTTATATAAAAATAGATTCAACATTTAATGAACTATGTTTTGAACTCTCCTAGGCCAACTTGGCAACAGAAGCTGGAATTTTAACTTTTTTCCACAGTATTTTTTAGATATTGATTTTCAGGCTAATTAATTATTTATGCTAAAGAAGAGTAACAAAATTAATAAGCCTTTTCATCTACATTCTCTTTAATTTTATCTCTCTTTTTATTCTTTTGATCTGCCATCCAGTTGCCAGCGATTCAAACCTCATTAGTCAGCATCTTATAATTCCATATTAAGAAATATAATAATTTCAACTTGAGACAGGATCTTATGTCACTTCACTTGAGTATTTGCTTGGAAATAGGTCCAGTAGATGAATTCAACTTAATCCAGTTTTACAGTCTAGACCCAGAACAGAACAGATGAAACACAAATAATTACTGAAATGTTGCTTTCATCCTGCGCAGTGTGTCCTGAATTTTTCGAGAATGTTTTTCTGCTGGTATCTGATGGAAGTTGGCACAGTTGTCAGCTGCCAAGGCAGAAATGTCTGCATCTTTAAAATGAGCTATTCTTTGTCTGAGGTAAGACTGCAGCTTGAAATCTGGTGCATATGTGTAAGGATTCTCTTGAAAGGCATGAACTTGGCTCACAACTTTTGCAATATTTCTTGTAAAAGAATATGGTAAAAAAGATTAGTTTGTTTTGCTGATGATAAAAACAAAAGCATAAACCAAAAAACAAACCTTAAAGGAAATTCAAAGGCATCAAACATTTTATTCTGTTGTATATGTACCTCTAGTTACATGTCTAAACAAATGAAACGATTTGAACTGTTAATTGTGAAATGCTGCATTAGCTCTCATTATCTCATTAGACAATAGTTTTTTATTTAAAAATATAGTTGATATACACACATAATCAAAATAATTACCTAAGTTTAGTCCACTTGTGAGCTCCATTTGTCATTGTGAACCCTCCAGTTTCAAGTTGTTGGACATGCATAGCCAAAACACGGGCTGATGGAATTGTTGGAAGAGTTTTGAATCTGTCTCCTTCCATCAGGCATAAGCTGTCACTTTTTAAAAACACCTAGTTAAAAAATGCCCACAGATTAATCTCACAATAAGTACTGGGGAAGGTTTCACAAATTCTCCATGTACTTAACACTATCTATTTATTTGTCATGCATATTAACTTTAGGCACTGAAGTTGAAGACAACACTATGACTTCATCTGATGGCAAACTTTTAAAAGTACAGAAATAAATAAATTAACTTTAATCAAAAGATATTTCATACATCATTTTAATTATTCTAAATGACAAGCAAAACTGCATTTTAAAACCTCATTCTATGTTTCAAAATTGTATCAATCAATAAAAGAATGCCTATAATAAAATAAAATATTAAGATTTTTCAGAATACATTACATCTGCAAAGCTTCTGCAGAAATCTTCTAATGCAATGTAGCATATCTAATGTTTTAGCTTGCTTTTGAAATTTTGATTTGTCACACAGGACACATATTATAGAAATACTGAGGTTAAAATTTATGTAAACTCTTGAATTAGGAGTAAAAATTCTTCAATCAAATTAAATTCATAATTCAAAGTAATAATTACGGTTTTCATCCTGCAGAGATACCCATTTAAGCAGATCTTGCACCTTCTCCAACCCAAAAGATGTAATTTTGCGTTAAGGACTTTATACTATACCTCAACAGCCTTGAGTTCCTCCATTATCTCAGCTACTTTTGCAGGTAAAATTTTCCAGGCCTTACAATAAAACAGAATATATTTTTGGTTTCCACATTAATGTTCATATTGGAACAAGATTATATTAAGTAAAATGGTTAGAGAACAGAGTCCCGAACTTACTGGTAGCTGTCGTACAATAAGATTTTCCAAGCCTGCCAGGATTTGCATTGCAGTAGCAAAATTTCTTTGTTCATAGCAGCATTTTGCTATAAGAAGAAATTTTGATAACAAGCTCACCTGCCGCTGGAAAAAAATTAAGATATATAATATAAACATATATAGACATCTACATAATAAAATTAAATGAGAAGGAAGAAGAGGTATTTCCTCTTTCAATTTGTTCTCAAAATTGCTGACTGTAGTAACATTTCCCTTCACACAGTTTTCTCCTTTCTGTCACCTAGATGTCCTTGATAAAAGTTTGACCTGTATTCCCCTCAGACAACCCATTTCTTACATTCTGTTAGGTTTTGACACCTGCTACTAAAAAGCATCCAAGATCCTCTTTTGATAACAAAACAAATTGCTAACTGCCCACTCACAGATGCATTTCAAAATATTTCTTCCAGGTTTCCTACATAGCAGTACATAGATAATAAAATAACTGTTTCGTAGTTAATAGCACAATAAAGAATGACAAACCTTAGCTGTGTGACATGTTACAATTTCAGCAGCAACCCAGGTGCTGATACTGTCTGCGTTTTCTAATAATTGCAGAAGGTACTGGTCTTGTATGCACTTTGACAGAAACAGATTACAGACTTTAAGTGAAACTGTGTCAGCAGAAACTGCCCTAAGGAAAATATGGAAAAAAAAAAGGCAAAAATAATTCTGGCTGATACCGGATTTTTAAAGAAAACCTTGATTGAGAAGATGTCAACTTCTAACTATTTAAAATAATTTTGTGTTGTTTGCCATCTTGATTTTATACTTCATGATGTACACATAGTGAGCTATGTTAACTTTTTCTTCCTTACAAGATAATTATATCTAATATAAAATAAGCATATGCAGGATACATTTCTGTACATAAAAACACTTCCACCCATCATTAAAGAATAATAAACCCTAGCCAATTTGACACAAAATAACAGCCAGAAATCGAAACTCAAAACCACAGCCACATAAGAAATCGAGCCTGTTATCAAGCAGCACCACACACTTTGTTTCCCATGACTGAACCCCAAAATCTGTGTAAACCAGGTGATCCAGCCTAGGCCATTGAACAACCTGGAAAAAATTAGTTGCTTTAGATGTTCATTCCCTATCGTTAAAAGCAAAACTCCACCATAGGTAGTGCAATTAACAACTACTAATTAGAAGGTAACTGAATCCACTGAGTATATAAGAAGTAGACCATCATAAAAATAATTAGGTCTATGTGGCTGGATGAAAACATTAATTACTGATGAGCAAATAATTTAAATAGGTTGGTAACCACTCTAGTAACTATCGGAAAATTCCTGTATATCTCTGAATACCAATAATTCATCTCCCTAACAGAAGGAACATTGCACAGAGAAGCTGTGGAATCTCCATCCACCTTCAGAACCCAGCTGCACACCACCCTGGGCAACCTGGTCCAGATGACCTTGCTTCCAGCAGGGCGGTTGGACTACATGTCTCGAGAGGTCCCTTCCAACCTCAGCTATTCTGTGAGACTGTAAATGTCTGAGATTTTATATACATGCACACATTCATGACCAAGGATCTACTTCAGAATCCATGACATTTTTTCCCTTCCAAAAATGACACCTTTCAAGCAACCCTCAATATAAGTTCTTAGAAATATTTTGGTCTCAATTCCCTTCAGATTTCAAAGAAATCACCTGGCAAATGTGGTCACATACAGGTGCATTTCCATACAGGTGCATGTGCATAGGTACATTCACATATACAAGTATAAAATCTCCTGAAATTAAATAAACTATATAAACAAGCTACCTCATCTGTAAAAAAAATACTAAGTATTTAAATTGTTTCTCTGTTTCTGGCTGTATTAAAAGTGTAACATACTAAGTTATTGTGCATCAACAGAATAGAAGGGCAGTTAAAACAAGCAACTTACTTTGGCACAGCAACACATTTGTCTTTAACACCAAGTGCTCTGGAATTTAGGAAGTGTACTGGATGACATTTATTAAATACTTCCTAAACAAGAAAAGCAAGATACATCTGCTGTTAGTTCTAACAGTTCTTTTAAAATACTCAGGGATAAAAGTGACACAGTATGTCTCCCTCCCTCCCCAGCTGCATAAATTTATGAGAGGGATCACAGCATAAGAATAGCATTAGATATTCTAAATTTTATGGTAGAGATTTCAAGAGAAAAGTTTTAATTCAAAGTCTTATAAAATAGTATGAAATAAGCTTGAAACAAGGTTGGGAAATGGTAGAGAAAGGAGAGGAAGAGCAAGAAGATAGATATTATTTGTACTTCCAAGTAAACCTAGACCTTTGTACCTGTTGCAGCAGTGTCAGCTGCCAACAAAGCTGTTGGGCACTGCACTCAATCAAGAGAAATGGTCCCACTTCATCCACTCTAGCAAAGGAAACCGAGGATTCTTCTGTGAAACTGCCACAGCAGGGCTTTGGCAAAACTGCTGAACCAGTGTGCAGTCGCTCTCTCTGACACTGTGCAATTGGTCCCATACCTTTGGATAGTTTCCAGTAGAAGTTCTGTAGAAAAAATAAATGTCAGGTTACAACTTCTCTAAAGCAAACACTAGGTCTCCCCTTGGTGTAACTTTCAGGAAAGTGTTGTTAAGAGAAACACCGTTATGCATGCAAAACTCTTCAGCTAATCTTCAAGGTTAGCCCAGAACAAATTGCTTTACTCAACATTGCTATTTTAAGCAAATATAATATGCACAGTGGATGAGTCTAAGCAGGAGGCTGCCAGATCTCAATCAACAATCAGTATTTAGAACAAACCTCTGTATTTTCAAACTTGCTGCCATAAAATATTTTACTTCTCCTTTTTGCCTAGAATCAAACATCCTTTTCCAAGAAATATTTTGTTTTTCATTCTTTTCCCTTCTTCCATTTTCCATTATCATTATTATGCAGTGACAATAAAAAAGTCCATGTTCTTCCATTCTGTTTGCCCTTTCTTGGCTGAATCCCCAATATACCCATGGAATTGTGCACCTTTATCATGAGGCTGATGCTTAATTCAGCTTGCACATTATTGATTGTACATTTGACTTCCACATATTATTTTGGTCACTCTGAAAAGAGATCTGGTTTTGGGAAGAGTCTGCAGTTCTGGTTTCTCGGGGTGTAGAACACAATAAAATGGTAAACACAGACAAAAGTTCAGACAAGTTGCTGCTATAAGCTTTGAAGCTCTAGCACTGAAGCTTGTAGCTCCTGCTGTTTTCTTGTCTTTGTTATCTTACAAAGATCAATGCCTAATAAAAAGCATTAATGGTGGATAAGGGGGCAAAGATTTCTTAGTAGCAATGAGTCACATGCTAGAGTCAAGAATGAAGAGTTCAGCTCTTAGAATTTTGATTATCTGATCTGTGATTACTGAAACAGCTGTCAGGAGTTAAAATTTAAGATTATTGTCACAGTTACAGAACTGCCTGGATCTTAGATACTTTCAAAAGAAAATTTAAAATGCAAGTACATAATTCTTACTAAGTAGGTCTGGACTCTAAGTTGGACATTTCTGTTTTTGTCAAAACATAAGATAGGGAAATGTGCTCCATACACTACAGTCTGAAGAAAAGACACACCTTTCTGGAAACATCTTCTGAGAGCTTTTTACATAGGGAATGTAATGTTTTTCTGCTCTCCTCACTTTCCTCTTCACATTTGTCCACACTGGAGCACTGATCAGCACTGCCACTTTTCCTGGCAGAGGCGTCCTCGAGCAGTGACAACAAGCGCTCCCCATAGCCATTTAATGAAGCAACCTGGGAATGCAAAATAGGCTAAAAGAACACTGAGCTCAATTTCCCAGAAATTATAAGCAAGTTACAATACAATTGTAAGATTCTTATCTGTCCAAAACCAGACATACTGAACATAGCTGTCAAATACAGCATTATTTTGCTTTTATTTACTTTTATTTTACTTAAGGCAGGTTTTTGTAGTAACAATGTTACATATCCCATAACTGACTTCACTTTTTTTTCTTAAAAGGATTTACCAAAATTCTGAATTACCTCGGAAGAAATAAATTCTTTTAGGGTACCCAGAAGACCAGTATTTGTGGCAAAGTCTACACTGTAACAGTCTTCAACCCATGCCTGCAGGATGTAGAAACTGCGGTTACATATTTTGGTAAGGGATGTGGAAGGATCCAGGCTTGCACTGGTGAGAAGAAAAAGAAACTTATTACACCAAAATTGATATCCAATTCCAATTTAAAAATAAGTGTTGACAAAACCCACAAGTTTTATTTAGTATTTAATGTAGTATCTTAAATTCCTGAATTTCATGTCTCTAGAATCCATGGCTCTATGGAAACAAAGCTGAGGTTGTAATTACTATCCATAAGTGGATAACTGGTAAAAGTGAGAAGCAGAATTGAGAAGTAAGCACATTGTCAGATGCAGCTCTTACTCTGGTTTTGCTCTCACTTGGTAAGAGAGTCTTACAAAACCGAACATAAAAATTAATTTTAATTAAGTAGGACTTCTGAGAAATAGCTATTTGTTATCGGGAGGAAACTCAGTTGTGCTTTGATAAAATTTTTCATACAAATTTACTGTACCTGGATAAAGTGCTGCTGATTCTATCAAGAAGAAACTGCAAAAATTCTTCTTGTGTGCAGAAATAGCGAAATGTGTAAAGAAACTGCTGTACATAACCTTCTAAAAAGGCATTTCTGTAAAGCACAAGAAAAACTTCAGACACGCCAGAACACATCTTCAACTTGTATTAGAGTACAGCAATAGCAAAAAATGCTCAAAATATCAGGAATAGGCATTTTAAATTCTCAAGCTCCTAATAAACCATGGTTCTTTTTAAAAATAATTTTTACAGAACAAGTACTGTGATTGCCAACCCTGAAAGCATAATTTGTTTTATAAAGAGTTTCTCTACTTTCAATTTTTTGAATAACCACTTTGACATTTCTATTATTAAGGCAGGTTACAATCTAAATAGTATGGAAGAACATATTAAATTTTCTTTTTTTTCTATCACCTCACTTGATGCTGCTTTAAAGCATTTTTATTATAATAACAGCATAAGAAGTAGATACATTAAGCAAGAAAATATTCCCTGTAGCTCTAATTAGAGGAGTAGTTACTTTAACAACAGAATACACTTATTATGCACACATTAAAAATGAGGGCATTTTATTTTTTTATATATGCACACTCTCAAGATCTTAACACAGGTTAATTGACTTTTCCTTATTGGCTTACAGCTAATCATGAAAGTTTAGGTTTGATGAATGTAGAAACTCCAATTTCAAAACATTTTCTTCACTTTGTGCAAAATATTAACTACCAGGAAAAGCACCACTCAGTGTAAGTGACTGGATCTCAGAATCAGGATGAACTGGTGGAAGTAGCTGGGAGGAAGTTGCTCCCTCTATAGTGGCATCAGTCTGATGGAGCCTCTGGCAATTTCCATCCTTCACACTATTACAGCTTAGGTACCTTAAAACAACATTGCCCTCAGCAGAGTTGAAGGGCACCTCTGTCCCCATTTAAACCCTGAGGTAAGCCTGCATCTTGATCAGTGCCAAGGATGGAATATTGGGGCAATAATCTGTAGAACTGAACCTAAACATTTTCATATCCAGACCCTATAAGAATTACCAAAGTATATGATCTTAAGAATTGTTGTACTGCTGGCAGTAACATAAAGTCTTGATTCCATGGCAACTGTCAGAGAAAACCTCAAATAAGTAGAAGATTAAAAAGTTTAAAGTTGCTATTTTTTTATTACCAAATACTTTTAATGAAAGCCAGCCAGTCTTTTGACATTATAATCTCCATTTCTGTAAATGAGTGTTCACACAAACTTGATAGAAGAGAGGAGAATTTATTAAATGTTAAGTAACCAGGATTTATCAGAGACAAGCTTTTCCTGATTTAGCAACTATGCTTCAACCCACTCCCATTTTAGATGTAATATATACAATACCTAGAGTATAAATAAGCCATTAAACCAAGTGGTGTACCGGCCTGCAGAACTCTTACTCCATTTTGGTTGTTACACTGGTGTTTCTCTGTGTTATAGTAAAGAAGCAATGATGATTCATCCATAGGTACCACATCCATAGTGTCAGTTTTCCCATTGTGAATGACAGTAGGCAGCACATAGGATTCCACACCCCACTGCTCTGCATACATCATCTGTTCAAATAAGCAAGACCATGAAAAAACAAGAAATTAAAGAGGAAAATTCACACAAAACACAATCAATTTAAAGACAAATTGCATTTCATACAAATGATTTTTTTTTCCTTTTTAAATAATACTATTATTTAAATAATACTATTTAATAATTCTTTTGGATGTTACCTAATTTGGGAGTTTGACACAAAACATTTCACATTTCATACAGTGATCTGAGTGCCAGCTACGCTGATGCAATGATGAAAAGATACATCAAGTACAAGGGAAATAAAGTCTGACTTGCCTGCACGTATTTCTTTACCAGTTCAAGAAATTGCACTTTTGATTTCATCTCCTGTAGCTGTCCTCTCAGTTTGAGCAACATAGATTTGGTTTCAGGACCTTTAGATTTAAAATACATGGCATAAGAACATCAGTGACTCAGATTTACAGAATTAGTCCTCAAATGTACTCTAAAGCCATTTTATTACTGGCAGGTTGCTGTAATCTTACTTTTGCTTCTTCTTTCTTTCTGCAATAGTTTCTGGTAAAACTTTATGGTCTTCCTGTAATTTTTTTTCTCCATCATTAGCAATTGTTCTAGTTCCTATTTAAAAAGGAATAGGATTCTGATCAGAACTGTAAGTAGAAGGTGGTTGTAGTAAGAAAGTGAAGTTTTGGAAGAGAACTATTTTGTATGAAGAAAAAGGAATATCCAAACAGATAAGAATATGATATTAACAATGAAAAACTACCTTTCACATCTGTGCTTACAGGCAAGATACAGCAGGCATTACCTGTTCCCAGAAAAGCATTAGTGATGTCGCAATTCTACAACTTAGGAACTGGAGCAGGTTTGTGTATGATGAGACTGCATGGAAGTTTGTCTGAATCTGTCCACATAAATATGCTGTTAGTTATAATTGCAATAATCTGGTTGTTTTCAAGAGCATTTTTAAAACTTACAATAAGAAGTTATCCAGAATTAAAATTTGTATGTTTTGAATTTAGTGCAGGCCCCAGAAACACTTTAAACAGCTGACCTATATTTGCAGCAAGAACTGAAAGTCTGACTGAAATCAGCAGCTTCCAAACAAGTAAAATTACATTATATTATACAACCAGGTTAGAATGCAGACAAGACAGCTGCTCTAGAAATAAAGGAGATATAAATTTCAAAGTTCAGCTTTCATATTTTATATTTATGTATTTCACAATATTGAAAAAATTAAACTAAATTTCTATAGAATTATGTAACTTAAGCAATGAATAGAAATGAAAGTATATCAGGCTGCTCACAATATATCAATTTAAAAGTAAGCATTTACATTTCTAATTGTCTGCATATCAAAGGTTTCATTATTTTACCAGCCAGTAAAAAAGAGCCATCCACTTTGAGTTCAGCTTCTGATTTATTATGAAACAACAAACATGATGTATGTTGTGCTTTATAAAAGTGGTGACTTTTGCACTCAGGTCCTAAGTTAACTACCAGTGACCCAGTTACATGAAACAGCATTTTAAATGCAGTAAGTTCATGGAATGCAGCAGACAACTCCCACAAGCAGAGTGATCAGAAAACACACAGCTCAGAGCTTATGTATCAAACAACAGATTGGTAAATAGGTTAGCTTTAATGGGATGGACTTGCTAGAAATTAATTTGAGCTTAAGAAAAACCTGTCACAGTTTTTCATAAAAGCTCAAAAGGTTTAACAACATAGTTCATTAGCACCGAGTCACAAAAGCCCCCAGGATTTTTAAAAGATGTACTCCTACAGAGGCATTACACAGAGAACAGGGAAAGCACAGGAAAGCTATTATCCAATTCTAACTGGAAACTGCTTGCTTTTACTTCAAGGTCTGCTTTTGCTTCATCAATTAAAGCAAAATCAAGGTGATTGAGAGACTATGTTAACAGAAAGGGAATCAGAAGGAGTGACCATTTGGAAACTGATGGACAAAGTGGTTTGTCCCCTAAAAAACCTGGAGTGAGCAGCAATGAAGTCAGAGGCAAATTCCCTGTCTATTCCACAACATTATCCAGTTCAGGTAGGTCTGGAATATAAAAACTTTTGATGAAGCTCTGTGCCTGTGATGTGCTCCAGTCACAGGCATTCTTAGCTCTTTTCTATAGTATCACCACCATGGGGTTGTTGCAAAGGGCAGACTTTCCCAGTCAGCTTTAAGAACAGAAGACGGGTGTCAGCATGCTTTATTTTGGAATACTACCCTGCTACTGTGGTTATTGCTAAGACATGACAAACCTTGAGGATTTTAAACAGCTTGAGAGTCACTATTTAAAAGAAGAAAGAGTGTTTCATCTCACTATAACCAAACAAATTTTACCACACTTTTAACCAGCAAGTAAGGATGTATCTTAATGATTTAAAATCAGTGTACTCACCACTTTTTTGGCATCTATATTTTGTGACTCACTTGATTTCTGCTTTCCAAGGTTTTTCAAGTAACTATGAACTACTGAATCAAAACATTCAGCTCCATAAAATGCACTGCTCCAGCCAGGACTACAGCCACAAAAGTCAGGTAGATTGGGAGATGCCAGGTAGCTGTTTCCAGCTATCTTTATCATGGCCTGTTCCTCTGAACTTGTATTTTCTTCTGCAAAGCCTGGACCACAGTCATTGCTTTGCAAATATTGTTGCTCTTTTGCTATGGGGATTGTACTCTGCAGAGTCAATTCTTTTTTCATATTATCTGAAGGTGACTCATCAAAACACATTTCAGCTAATGATGTTTTTATCATAGGCTCAGCCTTCACATTGAAGTTTGCTTCCCCTTTTCCTACACCTGTATGGGGGAAAGGAAATAATGGGCATGTGCTGTAATGCATACTTTGTTGAACTTACACATGACACATACAAAACACTGTTATGAGACTACCTATGTGTGGCTCTACCTGTGTGGGTTTAGATGCTTACTGTGACTTTACATCTTTTTTCTCAACTACATATTGTAAAATGATAAAGGTTGAAAACATTTCAGAACTATTAAGCAATGGTTAAATAATATATTTCTGAAAATTACAAAATGTTTTCCATGCATAAGCAACAAGCATTTAAACAACACAGAGGAACTTTAAAACAGAGGCTAAAGATGTCAGACCTAAGCACACATCAGTAAAATGCTTAACTTTTGAGGTTTTTGCCATTCATAAGTCTTGAAGCTTTTCTTCCATAGAGAGAGGGCAAGAATACTTGATACAGTCAATAGATATTAAACTTTCCACTCCTACATGACTCAATCCCTTGAGTTATGATGGGACTTTTTCGCAGTTATAACAACTACTACCAATCTTCAGGGACTGAGGCGACAGTCAAAGGTTGGTATAATGCTGACAGGAGCATTTACACCTGCCAGAAGTCTCCCTTCTCACTTGAGCAACTCTCCAGGGCTTAGATAGGCCACCTTGGAGTCAAACAAACCTAAATTCCTGGTGCGAAGAAATTACACACTCCACAGTAAAGTCTAGCTCTACATCTGCAATCATTCTGAGCCAAAATGGAAAACTGTAATATTGAACAACAGTAGCCAAGTGCAAAATCACAGATTTATGTTTTGCTATAAAAATGAACAATGTAAGTGTATAAGCCCTTCTGTAAAGCACATTTTCACTTTGCTCAAAACAGAGAAGTAACCAAATTTAAATGCTGAAATTTGAACTATCCTGAAAAAAAAGTCACACTGGTAAAACAGCAACCAAATAGAAGCTGTCATCAATGCACCAAGCCTAGAAAGGGTAATGGTTTTGTTATAATACTGGGATTCACCAGTCCCAGCTCAGTTTTCAGTTCAGTTACTGAAAGAGAGATATTTTGTAAATAAATAGATATTTCAATCACAAAGTGCGCCAGGAGAAATGTAAAACCCAAACTGAAGAAGTATAAATAAACAATCCACTAATACAGTAGACACTAGAATATCTACTCAAACACAAGAAAACCACATACAGCAGTTATCATTTTATGAGTTTTCAACAGACACATCTGTCTAAATAAAAGTAAGTAAAGGTAAATGACATCCCACAAAATAACATTGGGTCATATGTAAGCTTCATATAAAAGATATTTATGTCCTTAAGGCATTGATAATGTTCAGATTCAGTGAAAATGTCTGTAAGTGTTAAGGAGAGTGCTTTCCTGAAGACACAGGCAAAGTGTCTCAAAGCTTCTGTCATTGATAGATTCCTAGCACACACAAAGATCTAGAAACATGAAGTCCCTTCTCACCCTCTGTCTGATCACCGCTTGCCAAAAAGCTTTCAGATTTCTTCACATCTTGGAATATATTGTCGCATTTTTCTTCATCTGCTTCAGTTATGCTGAAAATACATGGAGACTAAGAAAAATGAATATTTCCAAGAGTTTTATATTTACATCAGTAAAATGAGATCTTACAAATGACTCTACCATGCGCATAAAGGGCTTCATAGTATTTATCTAATTCCTAAAGTTTTCGTGTTCAGCTTCAGTTGTTATTTCACAAGAAAGAAAAAGTTCAAATGGCTATTCAAGCACAATAAGATAGAGATTTTTCTGTACAGCATTTGGCAAAATTCCAACAGAAGTATCAGGGCATAACTCCAGGGCATAACACACAAACAGAGGCATAACTCCAGGCATAACTAGAGACTGCAAGTTACTGTAGTGGGTTTTTCACTCAGGATTCAACCTCTGGATAACACTGACTCTAAGTCATCCCTAGTTAGAATCATAATCTTAAGTCAAAGCAGCTAACACTGAAAAATTGCTAGAGTCTTCGTCAAACTAATATTAAGTAAGCAGTGTCTGAGAGAGATGTTAAGACAGGCCTTGCATGTGATATAAAGGCTAGACCTGTATTGCTCACTGGACAATAAACTATGATTTCTCACTGTCAAAAACTACTTTGTAACAGAAGTTCACATACAGGATAACCCCTTCATACATCTCAGTAAATCAGCTCCAACAGCTCAGATTTCCCCTACCATAACACTGAACTCTGGGGAACTAAGGGCCTAACTTCCAACCAATTTTCAATATCTCCTTAAAAATCCCAATCCAAATGGGAAATAGGCCAGCATACCAAGGCTGGGTATTTGGAGGTCATAATCTATTATCACTGAAATTTGCTGCAAGGATTATACACCTTTCAACACTGAAGTTTTTCTAAACCGTATCTACTAAGCTTCTCTGTCAAAACTTCAAATTTGTAGTTCCAAAAACCCCAAATTAACTTTGACATAAATTGATTACTTTTTTCAACAGTCTTTAGCAAGAAGCTTTTATAAAAAGTGTGCTACATTTGGAGGTTGCAGTAAAACAAGAATTTTAAAATTATTTTTCAGGTAGATACATATGTCATTGAAGATTAAATAAGAAAAATGAGAAATTAATTTAGCTGGTTTTTGTCACTTAACAGGCTACTTACAAAACACTGCCAGGAGGAACACTCAGTCAAATTAAACCAGTTATGCAAACATTTCTAACAAAGCAAAATTAATTTCCTTTTTCTTCGGTGTGATTAGAACACATGTATAAAGATGTATAAAGAACTAATATCAAACAGAATAAGAAAACTGAACAGTTCTGATTAAACAGCCTCCTTCTAACAAGACTGTGAAGCTCTCCATCAACGGCTGTAACTAATATTGACCAGAATTGGGTTTCCATTATTTAGCTATCCTAAGGTGGAGTTACAGACAACTGTAGTAAAAATATTTTTGACTGAACCATTTCTCCATTTGCCATGGAGAAAGCTTTGAAAAACCTCAAACTGTGAATTAACAGTTTACAGGAAACAAGTATGAATACTGGAAGAGAAACTGCATATTCTTCCCTGCTTCTATGAAGTGGGATAAAAGCATTAAATTCAACTGTAAGAAGGAAAAACTTGAAAAACACCTACCATAAATGTGAAGATCTTCCTCCATTTACTACCTGATAGAGATTCTCCAGTAATTTTTCATCCCAGTAGAGGTCACAAAACTTCTCACAAATTCTATCAGAGAATATATCAAACTTAATTTCCTTTAAGTTTAAAATGAAGTTACCTTGTTTAAAATAAAAAGCACAGAAACAAACAAAAGAGGGAGAAAAAAAATTAATAGCAATATTCTTACAAATCAATGATAATAACATATAGAAGAAAATGCACATACCCATATCAAAAACTTCAGCTCCATTCTCTAAATAACCGTCAAATGCAAACTCCTCTTGTATAAGATAAATCACTTCCTGTAGCAAACAGTCATTTGTTATGTTCTGATGGGGCAGGACTTTGTCATCAAAGAAATTATAACTGTCTTTATCCACTGAAGTACATGGTGTGTGTTCTTGTTCAGTGTAAAAACTGTCTATGCTGGTAGCACACTCAGTTTCTTGGCAGCCAGTTTGAATAACTGGGCTACTTTTATCAAGCTGGTTCTCTTTATTAGCAGCCTCATGACTCTGCACACTGCAAAGGGAGGCATCATTTCCTGCTTGCGTGCTCATTTTATAACTTGCAATAGTACTTGAAAGCAACACTGGCAAACTGTGATAGCAATCATAAGCAATTCTTGAGCGAAGAGGCTTATGTGGTATTTGCTCTGATACAGCCAAATGTACTGGTACAAATGTCAGAACTCTTTTCTCCAAGTTCTGTTTGAGAATGATGTTATTTATATGAAGAAAATTAGGAGACATAGGACAAGCTGAAGAGCTGGAGGGATCTTCAGATAAAATGCTCTTCTCTTGTAGAATATGTGAGGAATCAGATGGTGATGGTAACGTAACTGTAGAAGTAAATGCATTGCCTGAGTTTTGCTCTTCTGAAGACATTTGGAATGAGTGGCTTGGAACTTGTAAATCACACTCAGGTGTTTCAGGTACAGTTTCAACAAAACCTGTATCCTCAATACCACAGCTTTTAGAGTCTTCTGTATATCCTGATTTGTTGTGGTCCATATATTTTTCTTTCCTTGTCTCTTTCTTGAATTGTTCAGAAACTGGTGTGTGAACCTCTCTGAAAAAGAACAAAGATTTTTTTTTAAGGAAAATTCAAGTAGATTTAACAATGACATTTAATCTGTAACTTATTCTGCTTTAGGATATACTAACTTTGTTATATTTGCATCTTGTTGCAAAATAATAGGCTTAAAGTGAGTTGCAGGAGAGGTGAATGCAACGGGTAATGTTGCTTTCTCACAATTCGGTGAAATCTGGCACGGTACTGGTCCTTTAACTGCTACAAGTTTGCTTTCACTGGTAAAAGGCACAAATCCTAAAAACAAAAACATAGAAAGATGATCAATATGTGAAATATAAATGCAAATTAACTAACAATCAATTTAGATGCAAAAACAATTGCATATTTGACTGAGAAAATCTTATGTGGAGAACTAACTAGAGAATACTAAACGAGAGTGAACATGTCAGAGCCTGACTCCTTACCTAGGCTTGACTCTGAAGGGTCCATCTCATGTTTCTCATTTTGAAATTCAAAAGCAACATGATCTTGAGACAAGACTTCTTCCTCAACAGCCTAACAATAAATATTGAAGCCAAAAATTGATATTATTAGCATTTTCTTTTTTCGAACTCTGGTCAGCACATTACTTTAAAAAAACCCCAAACCTCATATACACCTAAAATATTGCAAAGCAACAACCTAGTCATGTCAAGGTGAGGAATTAAATTACATACAGAAATCTAAGGACTGGTAGAGCTGTTCAGAAATCCTGGTAACTTGGTGTTTAGAATCAGAACCTTAAGGTAACCAAAGGTTTGGACAAACTCAGTTGACTGAATTCTGTGTGCATTATACACACACACACATTTGAAACACAAACAGAATCCAACAATTCCATATTAATTTCTTCCATGGGGTGGTAAATAAAAAGAGAAAGATTACGAAATTAGTTACTTGTTCTTCACCCACACAGATTGTGGAGTCAGAACATCACAATCTTTGGAGTGACCACACCACTCCAACAGCAAGAACTAGGAAAAGGCAATAATCATAGACTACTTGAAAATACATTAAAAAACCCCCCAAAAAACCAAAAAAAGAAACACCCAAAAAATCACACCAACAAAACTAAAACCAAAATCCAGCTCCACTTGGCAGGGGACAAAATCTTACTGGAATACATTTACAGAATTAATTGAAAAAAACAGAATTAAAGAAAGGTGGCACTCTTACCTTAAAGATGGGTTTACCCAATAATGCCAAAATATTTTTGCTGTTTATACCTTGTTCAAGTAAATAATGCTTGCATAGCTAAAAAAAAATTGTGATTCTCAGTCAGTAAAAAGGTTTTCGATCAAGTGAGGTATTCTTGGACAAGGACAAAATCAAGATAAATAGGCAATTAGAAGTAATCTAAGTTTAGGAAGTCTTATGAGCCTTGTCCAAGTCCAAATATCCTGATAGTTTCAATATAAATTAAAAACACACCCCTTTGTGTCCCTAAGAAGGTAACTCTAAAAACAATACCCAAAGTGATCGGCTATGATTTAATTAGATCTCAGTCTAGTACAAGTATTAATTTATTGTTTTGATTTTAAAACCACTAAAATGAGACTTTAGACACAACTAAATCTAATAACCTTAATAGCAGCAGTTAGAGAAGGTCTTTCTTCAGGGCTTTTTCTTGCCATATCCAGAAGCAGTTTTTTTAATTTTCTTGGCAATACTAGTTTGTGACTTGGCGGGACACTGTATTTTGCAGCCATCCACAGAACTGCAGCAACACCATAAACACAGACCTATTGGTGTAATGTAAGAGACATGAAAGATTTAAACAGACTAATAAGAGCCTCCACTTCAAAAACAATTTCAGCAAATTATCAAAAAATTCCCCCCATTCCCTGCCAAAAAAAAAAAATTTTACTAGAGCCTTCAAAGTACAAATTACATTTGGCTTTTGAGGGTGCTGATGAAAATCCAATCCCATTTCAAAAACTAGTTTCTATGCATGCAGGGCCAATAACAACGATTTTTCTACTGTTGGAGCAACAGACATTAATTGTCTTATTCTTTACCTTGAGAAATTATTCAGGAAAAAATTATTTTAGAACCATTTTGAAGAATTCCTTTCTCATGTAAAAAGATTGCTGTAAGCTTCAGAGTTCTACCATAAAACCTGGCCAGCTGCAATTTACTTAAAAAAGGTCAGGATAATTCAGCAAGTAAGTGGCACGCAGTAATTACAAGCTAGCCAGCACAAGTCATATTTTCTAGAGAAGATTACACCTGTAAGAAGAATCAGACACTGCATATTTATTTTAGCAATTACTGTGCTACCTGCAGCTAGACCGATTCAAGCTGCCCCAACGAGAAACCTTGAAAAGGACTTGGTCTTTATGAGCTTTCTTGTTTTGTTTGAAGAATTACAATTTTCAGAGTCAGATTTAGTCCACTTAACACTTAGTTTTCATATGTTAGCATGTACTATAAATGCAATTTTAGCAAAATTAAAGCACCATACTTTACATTGCCTCAGAAAGATATTACAAAGGCTCAATGGATAGAACCCTAAGCACAGTAGTAAACAACGTGCTCCCATAAAACAATGTTTTCAGGCACTCTTTTGAGCAAAGTGAACAGCAATGAAGAAAACACAACAAGTAAATTCACTGTAAACAAAATAATCTGTGAACCATTTCAACTATAGAACAAAAGCTACCAATAGGTACAAAACCACCTGAAATGGAGAAAGCAGCTCAATCAAAACAAAAATAATTTTCTTTCCCTTAGGTTCAGAATTCCAAGATTACCCTAAATTTATTTATTTAGGAAAGCTTGTCATCCAAGCCATCAGATCCTTCAAATAAAGTTTTTTTTACTGTTACTGTGACTGACACTACCCAGTCTTCATTCCCATACCATAAATTGAACTGAATGTTCATACTAGAAAGTTATACAGTCATCAGGAAAAAGGCAAAAAACTCCATCAGCTTATTCTATACACAATGTTGTAGAAAAGCAAGGAAACTGATTACTTCAGATATTCTAAATACAACTAACAAAGTACAAAGACTTTAGGATTATTAATTTCTACTGTCTGGTGAAACTGCTGTATTATATTTCAGGGTTAGTTTAAGCTTCTGAAGCCTTTGAAAAAACTGCACATTGGAACAAAGCAGTTTAATAAATAGCAATTTTAGGAAAGATATACAAATATTTTCTAGTTACAGATAGCTTTACAGAAAATTGTATGGTTTTAGTAGATTTTTATGAACTTTTATTTTCTGATTCATGATTATTATGTCTAATTCCAAAGAACTCATCTGACACAAGGTACATATTAGCTAACCTCTCTTCTTGTTACATAATAGAAAGGTACTGTAAATTCTGTTCCCCTCACTTTTAAGATCACTGTGGTATACAGTTTTCAATTCAAAAGTAGTTGCAGTGGAGAAACATTATCCTGCTACTTCACATTTTTATTATCTTTATTCTAAAAGCTCCTTACGACTTTTATCTATAGGAAAAAGCTCTAAGAAAACTATATTGGAAAAAGACATAATTCATAATGTTTCCAAAGTAAAAACATACTGATAATGATATTTTTATGCAGTCTTCTAAATGTGAATAAAGTTTGGGCTTCTGCCCAGATAGTCTAAATATTGATCTTACTGTGACCTTCAAAATGTGAAAACATGACCTCAAAGTCTGTCTTATTACTAAAAACCAGAAAATAATTAAGTCTTACGGAAAAGCATCGAATAACAGATTTTTGGCAGTTACTCCAAGAATTCTGGAAGGCAAAATTATAGAAGCAACTAATTTTATGAGAGACCAATATATTTAAAAAATTGCCATAGATAACCAAGATACATTGGGAAAAGTGAGAAATATTAACACAATCTTAGAAGGGTTTAGCTTTCTTCTTCAACTAGCAGAGGGATCAAACTGTCCTTCGCTAAAATACAAAGCAACCCACACAACATACCACATTACCTTCTCAGCATCCACATCATCATCTTCAATTTCAGGAGCTAAATAAAATACATCACAAGATTCTAAATGAGAAAAGAAATCAGAAACAAAAGGTGAGATGTTTGCTTTCTTCTCCACTTTCCCTGCAAAGCAATAAAAGCTGAGCATGCAATGCCTTATTTTACCTTCAGCTTTTGGAGCAGCAAAGAGGATCCTCCCGTGGCAGTCAATCAGCACAGAGTCCAAATATAAGACCACTGCAAAAAAACCCACAAAAGGGCAAGGCATAATAAGTATCTGTTCTAGTAGCTATTTAGCACTAGTAAAAATAAATAATTTTAAAAAAGAATTTGCAGTGTCAGAAATTACCTTACGATAAAGGATGCTTTAAATAACATTTATGCTAGAACAGCCACAAGCTTGAGAATCCTCACCTGGGCTCCCTGAATCACCCATGAGCAACATGTATGCAACATCCTCTGATGAGAGGAGAGGAATTAAGTAAAGTCTCAGTGGAGGTTACAAACAATTTCTGTAGCAGAGTGGAATTAACAAATATATGAATAAGAAGCTACCTTTGGGATATGTTTTCTTAGCCAGATAATTCCTATTTAGGATAATGAAAAAAGTGTAATCAAAGAAGGATCTGGAGGAAAAGGCTGTCTACGTGAATAAATAAAAAATAATCCAGCTTCATATATTTAACTATAACTCATCAGCCGCCAGTCTTACTCTACCATTGTCAAGACAAAGGATATTTTAACAATATGTATTCAAATACGTATCAGCTTCACCTTTAGTAAGTATTATTCAAAAGGAATGTCAAGAGAACTTTATGTGTGTGTGGGCACTGAAGTAGTAACACCAGTGCAAACCTTTCCACAATGCACCACTCCCTTCAGAACAGGCAGAGAATCCTCTTGCAGAAACATTCTAAATTTCAAACCAATATTCAACTTCAAGGTTTATTTGTCAAATACAGAATTTTTAAGTAAGATGTCTTCCATTTGGTGGTTTGTATCATGATATTCCCTTCTACGGGCCACATAAGGTTCAGATGACAACTTTTAATATTTTTAACCCATGCATTCAGATGCACGTGAGTGCAGTAACAGAGGCTGGCTCAGCATATTACATTAGAATCAGAGCCATTATGTGCAGCTATCTGAAACCTTCAGAAACATTTGGAACATGTTATGAGGCTGAAATAATCCTTCTGTTGCAAGGTATATTAAATACTTAGTTTTATGGGTAACAATTCTCGAAGTGCTCAGAATCTTCATTTCTGGCTTATTTCCTTTAAAGTAGTTTTATATCATAAAAATAAAATAACTGAAGCTGAAATCCAAAGAGATGCAGTAACTTTTCTGTACATCCAGTTGTTCATATTCACTCACAGGCTTCAAACTCATTCCTGCCCATACTCTCAAAAGCAGTTATTTTTCAATCAAGAAAAAGGCAGGGCGGTGGTGGTGGAAACTTCTGGTCTGTTTATCAGAACTGCAATAGGTTCATCACTAGAATAAGCTAAAGCATCATTCAGAATGTCCATGGAAATCTGGGATGGTCTTCTCCTGGGGCACGCACAACATATTCTGAATTTATCAAAGTACAGTTCCCTCTTCCTCTCTCAGAAGTTCACTTCTGGTAATTCATCTGTAAACTGAAGCATAGGGGATGTGGAAAGAGTAACGTCATGACGAGGTCCTGGGCGGTTTAAAATGACAAAGCCCTGTATTGTAGAAAATAAGTCAGGAATCGCTTGCCACAAAGAAATCCAGGCAAAAGAGGAAGGTTTTGTTTACATATATATGTGAAACTTATTTCCTCCTGCTTGATACAAATCACAAGTGTTTTTCTTAAAAGTCACAGTACAGATTCTCCATTCCCAAAAGGTCTAAAATTTGTTTCACTGCTTGAAGCCAAAGATTCATTTCTGCTGCAAAAGCCACCAAAATTCAGAATAAAGAGATAAAAAGACATTCATCTATATAGGGAAAACTCCAAATTGAGTTTTGTCACAATTTAAGAGAGTCAAAATAGAAATATTGCCTATTATTTTCTGCACACAAAATGAAAGTCAAGATCCTTTCAATGAACAGAACAAAGGAAACATTAACACAGCGAACATAACTAGGCAAAACACTTCATGATAATTAAGACTATACCTGGATAATCTGTGCAAGTCTGCAGAGTACATAAACACTCGTGACATAATGCCCAGAGTTCATAGTCTTTCAGAGGCCTACCATACCAGGATAACAGGAGTTTCAGAGAGATCCACTGAAAAAAACAGTGAGAATGTAGAAAGTTATAAAAATTATCACAAATTAAAAACATTTACTAATGCAATAAAAAAGTAAATTCTAATATAAAACATACCCAACTTAAAAGTAACAAAAAATATATTTATTGCACTTACCAGTAATGAATTAATACTATTTATTAAAAAAGCATGGCACAGACAGCTAACTGTATAAATGAATCAGTTGTTTCTTAATTACTTCAGGAAAACTGAGCTGTCTGGACAGTCTTTCTTTCCATACTAAGGAAAGACTCCTTAGAATGTCCATTGTGTAATAGACTTATTTTATGATGAAACATAATTACATAATTATAGGGACAACACCTAGACTGGAAAACATAAAAAATTCAAATGATTGCCATCAACAAAACAGTCCCACATTCAAAACCTGATTTACCCTGACAGTTGTGTTACATGTCTTACCTTAAAGATTTCATCAACATCTCTTGTTCTTCTGTGAAAGATGTTACCAATATTGACAGAATTAATGACAGGTTTATTTGAAGTCCCAGCACGCTGTTTTGTTTTTAATCATTGGCTGCTCAATTTGTAGTAACAGCATTTGTTTCTCTGACTATCAGTTTAGCTTTTGATACCTGGTATAATACCTTAATGTGACAAAGATACTGCTCCATGGAACCTTACTGTTCATGAGACATGCTTTACATTTGGAGATTTTTTATTTTTGGGGGGTGGTGTGTGTTTGTGTGACTCTAAGAATTTTATAGTAGTGCACACACACCTTCCTGATAAACCAGAAAAGCTTGTCTCTAGTAGTGGCTCTTGACATCAGCGGCACTTTATGATCTCTGTTCATCTAGCAAAGCAACTCTAAAAAATTCATTGTAGGCAGAAACCTCTGAGTTAAAGCAGATCCAAAGAACTCTCTTCTAAAAAGAGCACAGCACATTTTCTCTTGCATATGCAGTCCTGAGAGAGTCAACTTCAGGCCATGTTAGGGAAAAGAATTACCAGAAGTAATTCAGGATTAACTCTGGAAAGAACCAAATGCCCCACCCTCAAAAAAACCCCCAAACAAAAGCCAATCAAATAAAAAACCAACAAAACCAACCCAAAAAACCCCAAACACAAAACTGAATCACAGGAGACAAGTAAAAACTTCTCTGAACTGTTTTGTTGCTTTTACAGACCCCTTAATATCCCAATCGGTATTTGAAAAATCTACACAGAATAAGGGTCTCTCCCACACACAATGGCAGTACATCATTAACTTTGACAAATCAGCCTCTGCACTTTTACTGAAGTGAATTTTTCATCCCTTTACTGAGATGCTCTTTGGATTTTATCATGAAATATGTAATGAGTAGACTACTGCACTGAATTTCATAAAGCTCAACAAACAGTAAAAGCTTCAGTGCAATCTATGGAGAAAAGGAGGACATTAATTTCTGTAACTGAAACTCTGTTAATAATTTTAACCAGAAGACCTTCTCAAAGAACACAATACTTTAGGCTCATATCGTTTAAATATTCTTTGAACGTGAACCAGATAAACTATATTTTTTTAACAAAATATATCAGGAAATACACCTTTTGATTTATTGAAAATGTTTCATGTTCTGCGTACGTCAAACAGATAAAAATGAACTTGGTGCTTTTATTCTTCTATCCTGCATTGTGGCATATTGCAAAAATTAGGAACTTCAGCACAGACAGATTTGAAACCAGGTGATAAAATTCAGTTCCCTTCTCCAATTTTGCTATCACCAGCACCCTGGAGTGCAAAATTCTTTCCATCCATGTGTTCTTTTACTATATCTAGAAAAGTAAGCTCTTGAACTGTCTGATAAAAAGCCATCAGCCACACAGCAGGAAGGAAAAGGACAGATAGTCAGAAGAACTATTTGACTAGAGAGCATACAGGACAGAGCTTCATAGTGTTGATAGATTACTATCCCTGAGCAGCACTGGTTCCCTCTCCAGAGCACCCTGGCTCTCACATGCCTCAAGTGTCTGCTCACAGAACCTTCACAAAGAAAGGAGCAGTCAAATCTTCCAATTAACTCTACACAGCTGACATGAGTGAAGAGAAACCATAAGAGAAATTTCAGAGACTGACTAAAACATTAAGAAGGTTTTGGGATTTGGGAATTTTCTTCTAGTAAGTGCACACTAGTGCCACATGTTTCTCTGTAAGAGAATCCCTCCTCTTGAAGTTTATGTCTCTAGAGGCTCTAAAAGTTGCAGTGAAGAAAGATGGGCTTTCCTTTACCGCATATACAAATCACCTTTCACCTCAGGAGAAGGTGATGAATGGCTAGCCAGGGAAAGAAGAATCTCTCAGTAAACTGGAGACTGAAGTTTGTTGCACAGCAGAAAGCTGCAAAGTATTTCTCATCACCTCTGGGATATCCAAGCTCTTTAGACTAAGAAAGAAATGACAGAAAGAAATTTAGGTGTGGCAGGAGAGTAGGAATAAATCGTAAGAACAGCAGCAAAAATTTATGATAAGGAAGAAGTGTCAATGATAGATTAGGAAATAAAGGATGAAGAGGCACCAGAAAAACAGTTTTGGGAGAAAAAAGAATGTAGGAAAACCAAATCTTAGCAGAAATGAGAATCATTGCCATCCACAGGACAAAGTCAGGAAAAAAAGGATGCAGTCTGATTACAGGTTAGTGAACTTTATTTAAATGTATATACTCATTGCTTCTCTGGCAATCATTCTAAAGAAATAAGAAACTTCAAATATAATATTATTAACTGGATTTTGTGTGCTAGTTGGTCTTCTGTCACACTAATAGCTACCTGCACTGCTATTGTCTCTTACTATAATTCACATCTTTCCTCACCTTGATCATATCAAAGATTAACTTTATTCCTGAAAGAAATACCTGAGAAGGTAATTCTTCTAATTATTCCAAATTCTCACCTTCCTACATCAGAAAGAGAAATGTGGAAGACTTCAGATGAAAACAGAGGCTTCCGACCTGCTGGGGACTTGTGCTTCTAACACCTTGCAGAAGTCACCCCATGTAGTCAAGGTACATGACCAGACGTGTTTCATCACACATTTGCATTTGTGGTGAGAAATGCATGCAGGCTGGTTCAAGCAGTTTTCAAAGGAAAAATAATACACTTCCCAACCTATGGTTATGAGGCAATTCTTATTTAAGCCTCAATCCTTAAACAAAGCTATTTAATGCAATGCTACCAGTACCTCACCACTGACGTATTTTAATACAATGCACATTCTAACTCCACTGAACCTTGGTTTAGTAAACATTTAACTGTACAACTCCTTAGCATGTCTCAGCTTTGGCTGTTTTGTTTTTTAACATGCAAATCTCTGATTCATGGCTAATACTATTTCCTAAAACTTAGAAATAAAAACCCCACTCAATCACCAAGAAGAAAAAAATCTGAAGTACTGGAAAAATATATGATTAAATGCTTTTGGTCAAACCATCTGTAGCATGCATTGTTTCTTATCTATCCACATATTTTAGCAAAGCAAGCTCAAGACAACTCTTCAGCATTTGTAAATCCACTTCATTTAATCCATTAATATTATTTTAATAAGTGCTATTAAACATTCATTAATATATTATCACCAGTGAAACTGCACCAAAGAGGAAAAAAAATTATAACTTAAAGTCTCTTTCCAATTTTTTTCATGTTCTAAACCAGACCTTTTCATAACAGGAATTGTATTATCCATTTTTTAAAGTAAGAAAATGTCTTATACAGCATAGAAATTTTGTCAGAAAATATAAAAAGCCAAATGAGCCATTATTGCCTATAGCTACATCCTGGTGCCATTTTGGTTTATGCCCAAAGACTGCATTTTAAACCTTACTTCTTGGAATACTGATGGGTTTTTTGCAGTGCTGCAAAGATAATTTAACAGATCTTCTACTTAATTGTTGGTACCAGAACTGTAAACTCCAAATTAGTAAAGCATTCCAACTATGCAAACATAATATATTTTATGAACATAATGCTGGCATGTTTTAAAAAGCCAAAGCAAGATTTCCATCATTCTTTTCTTAGCAAGTATTATTCTGGGAATTGACAACTTTTCTTTCCTTCAAGTGTTATTTCCCCAGTGTTAAAGTGTCAGCCTCTAGCTACACGGCTTTTCACTTCTCTCATGCTTGACAGGGTATGAATGACCAACAGAAAACAAACTTGCATATGCCAGGTTCCCATTAACCCTTCCCAAGTAAAGGCCATAGCATTTAAATCACAGAGAAACATTTGAAAAGATTAGAGATGAGACACACCTGATTGGAATGAAACTGGTTAGAGAAATAAAAGATCCCCACTCAAAACTTGAAGTGAAAAATATTTATTTATGGCATGCAAAACTATAAAAATTACTAGGAAAACCCTCACAAGATACATTAAAGTAGCCAGACAAAAGCAAGCAAGTGTTTTTAGTAATGCTTACTAGCAGTAAAGCACACAACGATAAGAAGCAGTGTTTGAGTACTAGAAAAATATTGTCCACTGGAGAAATACTGACAGGCAAGAAAAACTGTCTGTTCTCCAGAGCAGACAAGGTTGATCTTCAACCGGATGGGGCTGGTATTGCACCTTCTCTAAACAACATGAAATATTGAAAGGAATGCTAGAGATATCATTCTAAAAGCTCTATTTGCTGCAATCATGCTGATCTGTTATAGAAAACTCAGGAAAAAGCAGCACTGCAAATCTTGAGGTGTTTTCTATTTACCCCACAAGGGAGAAATCACTTTAGTTGGGGCTTCACACTTCTTGTGCTTTTGCAGTAAATGAACAAACTCAGACTCAGGTTTCCTTAAAACAAGAAAAAGGTATTTGGCAAAATTCTGACCAATGGAACTTGAGAGAGAGAGAGCAGTTGTACTTTTGTCATGTAAGGGGTAGCACAGTACGGCTTTTTTTTTTTCAGTTGTCAGGAGGTAACATAGAGGCAAAAACTGCTTTATTTTGGAAGACTGAGGAATAAAATCTCTTTTCCAAAAGAAAAAAAAGAAGCTGAAAACATTAATCCACTCAATTTCTCTAAGAAGACTTGTAATAAAGTCTGCTATACAGTTCAACGACTACTAACTGTGAATGACCTTCCTTCAGAAAACAAAGGATTACAGAGATAGAAATTCAGCATTTCAGGAAGCCATCTCAGAAGCCTAGGTGGTGTTAATATATTTAAAGGGGTTTTTTTAATACTTACAGCAGTTAAATAATCAAAGAAGATTTTATTATGTTTGTTTTTTTAAGACCAACAAGACTTTTCTAAATAGCACATTTTTATGTGGCAGAACCTGAACATTTGCTGGAATCATTTACTAAAAATAGAACATGAGTCTATCAAATATTTCTTCTATTGAAAGGACTGATACAAACCTCTGATATAACAAAGAATCACACCCTGCTGTCTCCATTTCAGATCCTATGTATTACAACACTGCTTAGTAGGGTACCTGGAATAAGAGTTACCTTTTTAAATTCACAGTATTGTCCTGTGAGTTCAGTGGGAGCATGACAACCTCACTGTTAATAAGAGCTACTAGTTTGGAAGAATGAAATTCTGTTCAGGCTGAAAGAATACTTCATTTAAATTGATGATGACATACTTGAAGTAAAAGAAGACTTCAGAAGAATGGCAGAATAACCTGAAAACGCATTTTGGTTTACTTTTCTGTCAGTCTCAAGTGCTGTTGCACAAAAAGCAAATGAGATTTGTTTAATTTCATGGAAGAATTTTGGAGAAGTATAATTTTTAAAAGATTCAGGGGAAGATTATTTTCTTGAAACTACCTTCATGCAACCAGACTTAAACTTTTGCCCTGATAATCCGGTAAGGACTATATGAGAATATATAAGACATATATAAGAATATATGTCTTATTTCAACATTTTTTCCTCCTTAAAAAAGAACCCCTATCACTACACTCAACTTATGTTCATAAGTGATGGCAAAAATAGAAAAAAAAAAGAATGATGTGTGTACAATAAATAGATCATTTATCAGAATCTGAAGAGTGCACTTGCAGGGTTTAAAAACTAAATAAAGGATTCAATGTGCATAAAATGAATAACCTCCTTGGAAACCGAACCATGCCACGTGGTACTTATCCATATTTACTACCCTCCTGAATGATGAATTTAATAAGCACACCTATTGAGGGAGAAGAGACAGGAAAGGGAAAAAGGGACAGATTCTTCAATTTGCACTAGTTTTTGAACTGTGATGAACCAAAGGTTCTTTACACACCTGGTAATTCTAGGTTAGTGCTCCGGTGGAGGTGTTTGGCAAGAAAATGGGGAAAAGAGGGATGGGCAGAGACTGAATACAATCCTAAGTGCCACTGCATGGACTGGCTGGAAGATGGGCTGGTGGGCAAGGAGAACAATGCTGACCTGCCAATAGACAAGCAAGGAAAAAACCCAATATCTCACCTAAGAATAATTTCTGGAAACAAAACCTGTTAAGTTTGTGCTGCTCATTTTTATCTTGCCACAACAAAGCTGGAGAAGGATAAACCACCCTGCAGTTTTAACCAGCAGCTCTCCTCCTACAGGGATTGTTTACACCTCTGAGTGTGGCACAAGAGAAAACCATCTAGTCAGAGACCAAACTTGTCCACCCTGAGATATGCAATTTGAACAAAGAGACCATACTACAATTATCTATCAACAAAATCTGGTATGTTCTCCCTCTCTTATTTGGCTATTTATAAAGACTTAATGCATGAGACAACATATCCATCATATTGTGCACATACTGAAAATCTATAGTGAAACAGACATAACAAACAGAGACGGCAATTTAAGAACACAGAACAAATACAGCATATGTACAATTTGCAAAAACTTAAATGTACATGTAAGGTTAAAAAAAATGCAGACTCTATCCTCCTGAAGTTGATGGGATATTGCCATTGATTTCAATGAGGTCAGGTTTACAGCCAGGAATTCTGCAATTTTCATAAGCACCTGGGAGGCTCACTGCAAGGTAGTGAAATTTATGCATTGACAGTAACATACAGGGTTAACATACAGGATATGCTTTGGTCATGTTCTCTTACAAATGTAATCAGCTATCAAGGAATACTGCTCTAACACACTAGCGAGTAGACTTCATTTGTTAGAAAAATAAAAAGTTAAAATGGAAGTTGATTTTGCAACAGCATAAATTTCACTGTAGCACTTTACTTTTTAATTTAAGAGGAAAAAAGGATTACCATGTTTCCAATATTAACTCTTAAAGTGTGCAGACTAGCAAAATTCCATTTTCTGGAATGCTGAAAGGTGATAAGGGGGGAAAAAAATCACACAGTATTTAAGTCATCTCCACATAAGTGACTACAGCAACTATATAATGAGGACTTTATTTTTACTACCTGCTCATTACTTTTGATTTCTGAACCTCTGCCTTCACAAAGAATATCTTCATTATTGTTTGCACTCATCACACCGTTGCTTAATTCTGGCGGCCTAATTAGGTTTGATCCATATCTGTTCCCAATGGGTTTTGTTGTTAACACTGAATCCATCTTGTTAAAATGTGGTACATAATTTTCATTTGACCCTTGAAAAGTTTCAGAACAGTCTTCCAACACCATGTAGTTGTCTAGCATTTTTGCTCCAGCAATTGACTGATTTGGGCCTTTTAGCACTTCAGCTGGTTTTAGCACTTCAGAGGTAGCACCAGAACAGTCTTCTTTGCGACCAGATGAAGAAAAACCTATCTTTTTACCACTGATAAGTGATATATGTTCTTCTAGATTCAGGCCAGACACCTGTGTGCATACACATGGCGCTTCTAAATGACGATCATCAACTTGATGATTCTTTGATTCTATTTCTGGTGGACTACTGACAGCAAATGAATTAAGATTTCCCTTTGAAAAAGCAACCTCATTATTATTGTCTAGAGGTAGTGACTCTTGTGTTAGGAAGTGTTTTTTCCTATCTAGCGGTCCACTGTTGGTTATGGAAGTAAAAAAGTTATTTGTATCTGCAAGTTCAAGCGGTAGCTTTGGAAGGGTTTTCATTTTTCTCAAAGAACCTTTCCTAAAAAGGCCATCTCTCTCCAGATCAATAACACATGATTTTATATCCAAAGCAACACTAGCAAAACTGTCAGGATACACGGCGTGTTTGTCCTCTTCTTTGCTCTTTTCAGTTTGAGTCGCAAGTTGAGAATGTTGAGTTTTCTCATTATCCACATCAATTTGCATTTCCTTTAAACCACTTTCTCTGCCAGTCACCATGGTAACTACAGAAGAGTTGTTATGACAGGCAGTCGTCACCTCTTCCACTGCAGACGAATCACCTGCTATGTTGTTTTTCTCATTTGAATATAATTTAGATCCCAAACTTCTTTGACACATTCTTCCCTTCCACATGTTATCACAGACATCTAGACACAAAAACACATGCTTATATTAAATGTGTATTTAAACCTTCTAATCTATCCTTGCAAATTTTTATGTTGCTTTTTCTGTCATTGCTGTTATGTATCTTTAGTATGTTACACAAATTCCCTGTTTCTGAAAAAATCACTTTGAATCATAAGGGACATTTTAAACACATTATGTTAATTAAGAGTTGCATATCCCTGTTTCCCCACCACCAATCTACAAATATTTAATTATGATTTGTTGTAATCTAGAAAGGAACCTATAACAGGAGAGCACACAAACACAGTCTTTTAAAAAACATTAGATATGTCAGGCAATCTAAAGTTTTTGACTAAATACATTTTAAGGTTACCTTGAGAAGCACCAAATGATTCAATTGAAAGAACTCTTCTTCCTACAGCAGACAAACTTCGACAAATATTACTTGATGAAGCAATCTTCATTTTTTCTTCACATAATGACAAAATGCTCTAGAGAAAATTAATGTTAAATACTTATTTAATAATGAATAAATTTGTGAATTTTGACTAACATGAATTATGTTAACTCCCACAGTACATTTGAATTTATATGATGCTACATTGGAGGTCTTTCTTCTACAATTCTTTATACTGTGTGTTTCTATTATGTGGTTGAACTAATTTCTATTGTTTTTACCATAGGCTATTATGAAGTCATTTAATACAATTCAAGTTTTAGCCTACAGTTAGAACATTAAGAACAACCGATAAAAATTATCTTAAATGTTTTCCTTTATGAATAACATAGTAAAAATGCAAAAAGCTAGAGTGTTGATTACTTTTTTAAACAACCAGTGCTTCACTTGAATTCAGTGACACAGGCAGGATGATGAGTGTTTTTATTATTGAAATCACATTAAAATTAAACCCTGAATCTTTTAAAAACTGCAAAATACAAATATCAAAAAAGCAATATTCCCAGCTAGAGAAAGCAATCATTATCAGATCACAAGAAGTAACAGTAATTCATATCTCTAATCTGCAGCCAGAGCACCATTTGATGGCATTAGCACTGGTCTCACACACAATTAACTACAGATATTCACACATTTAAAAACCTGTCCCTTTGGGCAGGAAGTAGAAGAGAGTTGCCTTTCCAAATACATCCCACCATTTCCTCAGTAACTATTCCCAGACAAACCCTGATGAGACCTTAATGGCTCTTAGGAGATGCTCTCACTCCCCCATTAACCCACTCAGCTGCTCCTCTGTTGCTGAGCATGTAAAGAAGATACTGGCCCTGCTGGTTCAGATATGGGTTTGAGGAAGGACAGGAAAAAGGGAAACAGGTATCCAGCTTTGCTGAAGTCTAGCAAGAAGCCTAGAAAAGTCTATGGGTTTTCCCTCAAAATAGCTCCCACAGCTCAGTTCACCCAAGAAAGTGTCTAGTGGAAAAGGAACAGAAAGAACACACTCACAAAGTGACCCTTATATATTATGCAAGATCAATTATTTTTGGGATGATTTAAATAGTCAGCAACAGCTTGCAGGGCCTGCAGACCACTTAGAGATGAGAGAGTGCTATATCATCCCTCCTATGACAGCTCAAAAGTGAATGAAGAGAAATAGACCAGCTGACTGAGCAGGCTCTGTATCAGGTATGGACTCTTGCCTGGGCAGTCCTCAATCAGGGAGCCAATATTTTTTGCTTTATAAAAATGAATCTGTTAATTCTGCTTTCTGCAAAGTATTGCTCATAGCTGCTATATCATTTCAAATATACTCTATCAGCTCAGGAAAATGAAACACTTGCAGCATTCTTCCCCCCACCCCAGAAGAAAAAAAGGTAGATAGCACTATTCTGAAGAAGAAGAACTGAATTCAAGAAAAGTCACATTGCACAGCTGTTACTCTGGTTACATTCTCACAGTCTGTAAAAACTTTAAACTTTTGCACATTCATGTAAAATAATTCTATCAGGTAACCAACATTTAGAATGTACATTCTTTGAAAACATCAGCTTGAAAAATCCTATATAGTTTCAAATTCTTTCTAGCAACTAAAGGTAAAATAAGAAGCTAATGGAATAAAATACAAAATCCAATAAAGATATCTAAACCTTTGTGTATTTACAGAAAAACTAAAAAGCAAGCAAGTTTTGAACAACACTGCTTTGAACATGCCAAGTAACAGAGGTTTCCTGGAGCAGGGTCCCTCCAGCCCCTTCTTAAATGCAATCCAATTATCACACAAATTTCACAGCATAATGTCTGTGCATTTATTTCTGATGACACTCTCTCAGTGCAAATCAAATATTAAATGGGAAGAAACAGTTAATGAGAAAATTTAGATCCACCAGTGTATTCATCCAACGTTCTTAAAAATTCAAGCAGTGTCTAACATCTACATCTACTTTTCAGATTGTTACCTCTATTAGAGTGGGAAAAACAATTAATTTCTGCAGAATCAGGGAAGACCTTAGCTTTCTTGCATACATGAGCATACTGCATGTCAAGACCATCTTGATAATTATAGTGATTAATGAGATAAATAGAGATTCATGGACACATATACAGAAATATTAGTATCAACTTTTTTAAAACAAAAAATGATGTAGGGCTGTTTTACCTCAATATCTGGCCTATTTTCAGGATTCTCTTCTTGCATTTGTTCCAGTAGAGTGTGCAGATCTTGCCCAAACTCTGATTCTGTCTCAGGTTCTACAATATATTCTATTGCTGCTTTCAGTGTTGCACCCAAAGAATAGATGTGTGCCTGCATGAAGTTTAAAAAAAGACATTAAATATGTTACCAATTCTCTCTCCTGCCACCAAAGCTTCAGGATCACACAAGCTTATGCTATTTTCAATTTTAAGGTAACAGCTTACTGGAAAGGTGGTTTAATTGAAACATGAGGAACAAAACCAGCCTCAGACTTGCTTTGGGGGATATATTTGCTGCAAACAAAAAGAAAATCTTGTGGGGTCCAGCTAGAACTTTTTTACCCCTCATCAATTACCAGTATTACAAGTATTACATCAGGCTACAATTGAGTATAAATCTCAGAACCTTGTATTTGTGTAAGTATTGTTTAAGTTAGAAGCATAAATTTGTTTTGCAAAACAGTAATTTCAGTCTCAAGTTCTTCACTGTTAAACAACTTCATCATTAAGCAGAAAAAGTAACTGAAGAGTTTTCAGAATCTCAGGAACTAAGACAGGAGCTGTTATTATTTTTATTTTGATATAGCAGAAGAATGAAGGCCATTCATCTATTCCAAAAGCAAGGGTTACTTTCCCCTGGCCCCTCTCCCTGTGTCACATAAATCACTACAACCCACTCAGTAGCAGCAGCCCCACTGAACCACACCCTTGACAGACCACAATGATTTTTTTTTTTTTTGTAAGATGAAACAGACCACGTTGTCTAAAGGATACAAAACCATGAAGCCTGAGCAAACAGCCCCCTAACAAGGTGATGGAAAAAGTTTTTTCTTCATACACACCACAACCTTTACCCTTTACTTATTTCAGCTGCAGAAACTGCACCCCACCCTGGACTAACAGAACTACTCACAAAGGAAGCACAGCTCCTGTAAGTAAATGCTTAAAGCTTGATGGTTTACAGTCCACATAAGCTAACTTGCTATAAAATTAACTAGGTAAAAGTAGCACTATTCTAAGCCTGCCAAAGACTGAAGGCCTGAAAAGACAACTGCAACTGAGAAAAAAAATTATTTAAAAAAAAAATCTAGATTTATAAACTTTAGTATATTCCACTTGGTGGAAGAAATTTAACCAAAAATTCCTTCCACAGTAGGAATTTATGATGTTTCTAAGGCTTTTTTTTTTTCTCTATAGATTGTTTCATAAACTTTTGAACCATGAAGAAGTGTACAGTGTAGAACTTACTCCTTGATTTTGATATTAAACACTCTTTTTCAGTAAGCTCTATCACATTCCACTTCTCAGTGAACAACATAACAGAAAAGCAACATAAAGTTAAAAAAAGAGTAAGGAAACAGGGACAAACTTAAAATAAAGCTTTATTTAAAGAGCCTTTTGTATAAATGTAGTATTGTGCTGGGTTTAATATATTGATGCTAGTAAGTTATGATAGGATCTGCAACAAGTGACATCACCTCTGTTCCAGGGAATGACTATTATAGAAACAAAGTAAACACCTCTCTAAGAACTGAAGGAAAAAACCACACTGCACAAGTTACAGACTAATGCTACACAGACCAAGCCATATTAGAATACCAGAGGAAATAATGCCATGTAGTATGGGGACCCCTTTGATGTCAGAAGGTACTTCCCAACAGAATAACTTGGAATGGAATAATTTCTTTCAATAACAAATATATAACAATTCCTATTTCTTATAATACAGGAAAATAAGAAAGCCTATTTGAATATAATTTAATATATACAACTTGAATACCAGCTCCAAAAGCAGGACAGAAAGATGAGGAGCTTAACTACAAGGGAACAAAAGAATTTGCTTTTGACAAATTTTTCTCATCCACACAAGGCTGGATGCAAACATTATAGGACATAGGAACAAGGGCAGAGCAACACATTACCTCATCCCTCTTTTTCCAATTAATAATTTCTGTTCACAGTGGGGTATAACTCATATGCCCTAGTCTGTCTTTAGAAGCACAAGTGCCTGAGATGCAAGGAGACAGGCTTCAACTCCATTTTACTGTCCTGTTTTAATGATTTTGCTGTGTCTTTTCTTATACAAGAGAAAGGCCAGTCTCAAACTGAAGAAAAATCTTTTCTCCCAACACACAAAAAGTTGCTCTATTAAGGTATTCCTTTCCTCAGACATGCAGGAAAGCTAGTTTTGAATATGGCCACTTTAAGCACCATGGCTTGTAACTAATTTCTATGTTAAAACATTTATTGGGAATGTAGACATGTTTTTCAACTTGAAACTTTCTTTCATGTAAATCCTCTTTTTACCTTTCCCCTTGCCCAGCTCCCCAAACACCACCACTGTCACCCCACAAGGGGAAAGAAAACCCAGTTATTTAATCAATTTCCCGAGCTGGCAGTAAACATGGGTAATATTTAAGGTAATCCAATGTAACCTTAAGTCTGTCCAAACCGGATGAGAAAATGAGTTTGAGATCATCCACTAGGTGGGGCGTTTCCCAAGTTAATGCAGCAAAATGCTTCTATTTAACTGCACATCTGGGCTCAGGAAGAAACTTTCACTTCCTGGGAAAGAAGAGAAAGATGGGCATATGCAATAAATAAAGCAAATTCTTAAGTATAAAATACCTAATGCTTACTAGAAGTCACTGCTCTCAATGAAAACAATCTCACAAGCAAGCTAAAGCTTTTTCAGTCTGCTCTATGGAAAGTAACAAATAGGAAAGGGTGGCAAACAACTTTTCTTCTGGTCAGCCAGAACTGGGACTGAACTGGCTGTTAGGAATTCTATGAAATAATTAAGAGGGCTTTTTTCATTAATTTCTGGAAAAAAACCCAACCAAACAAAACCACCACCACAAAAAGAAACAAAACAAAAAACCCAACAAAACATTCCCCCCCACAAAAAAACCCCCTCGCACTCACTTGTTTTAAATGTAGATAAGGAGAAAAGTTTTTTGAATTATAAGCATTTTGCATTATAGGATAATAATTTAATACCTGATAAATAGCATGCATTTCCAGAGAGATCCAAAAGAAAAACCAAACAAACCCAAAGCAATCTCTTCGAAATTCCTAAGGAGGCTCAGGAGTTAAAAGCTAAATGTCACTTGTTACACAAATATATAGACCATGTGAGCAAGACTGCACCACAGTGACATCTTCAAAAAGGATGGAGGGAAAGGGAGGAAGTCATTAGGAAACATTGGGAAACCAGCTCTCCAGATTTGGTCCTAGAGAGTACCTATACTCTCAGCCCAAAGTCAGCAAATATAACAAGAATTGCAGGTAAACCATTATGGGATGCATTACTGGGAAGGCCATCATGGAAATAATGTACCCTTTAAGAATCACACTGGCAACACAAAGGTATTTGAAGAGAGTGGTAAGTATGATTTGAAGTAATAAAAGTCCTTTCAGCAACATGCTGAAACAAGGGAATTCATATATTTCAGAAAAATTTGAAGGTCATAATCATACAAGTAACTTCAAATCAAAATAACTTTTAATACTAGAGTGGTTTCTGAGACACAAAGGCATAATAAGACAAAAAAAAAATCCCAAAAAGGTAATTCAAAAGGTGAAGATACTACATTTTCCTAAAATGATCAGGCTAAGTAGTGGAAGCACTTACCAAGGGAGAGGAAAGCTTCTGCCATCATGTTATAATTTTATATCATGATTGAAATATGTCATTATTGAAATACATTCCCTAAGACTTCTGTAAGTTCTAATCAAAAGTTACTTGCCCTGCTGCATGCCATTTTATAACCATTTAACTCTACAGGAAGTGAAATCAGAGAACAGTAATGATCTCCTCTAGTTTTAAAATCTGCCAATCAAGAGATTGGAAGAGGAAGTTAAAAGCTCCAAGTCTACACAGAGAGCGTGACAGAGGCGTTGTTGTATTACTGCTTGACAGGGCTAAAGAACTAAACTTCTTCAGGAACTCACATTTGCAGACAAACACTACTGACAAAAGAGCTTCTGAATAGTGACTGCACAAGCATGTAGCAATTATGAATAATGACCATTTACATTTTGTATTGAGATTCCACTGAGTTCAGAATTGTAGATCTTCTGAAGAACTAAAACAGACAGACCATAATACAACTAATACTTCCTGAAAAATATTTCTGACTAAATGAAAAGCTACAGAAACTGTGTAAACCAATTCTTGGTTTTGACATTCATATCTGGCCCTTATTTTACTTTGCATATTTTTCTTTTTTTTAATTGAGATTGCATAGATATAGAAGCTTCCACCCTTTCATAATCCAAAGCATTTGAGGGTTCCCATAAATGAAAGCTTCAGTGTCATTATAAACCTCAAAGTTTCATAAAGAAATTCAAGGTAATGCTTGAGAAAATTACTACTGAGAGACAATATTTAATATTTACCTATGTAATTTTTCTATGTGGTCACTCTAAAATGCACTATTTTTATGCAAAAGAAAGTCAGTAATATTCCTCAGCGAGAAAATGAAAGGGAAATAGGTCTATTATTTTCAATACTTCCCTTCATTACAAAGGCACTAAATGCCTTTCTGCGTAATTGTAATTACTGGAAGGTGTTGTATTAAATATTAGCTTTATGTTCATTTGGCACTCTGGATGCATAGATAATTAGTCTGCAGAGTGTGCTAGAAGTGTCAGCCTCTGTAGACTTCACAAAACATCCAGTCTGGCTTGAAGTGGTAGCAAATGCTGGAATGTGCGGTTTGTCCCTTCTAACTTTGTTTAAAAAAGCTCGTTTCCCAAAAGAACAATGGGGCCCAAAACGCATTTACAGGTCAGATTTTCTCACAGCCAAAGTTTGCAGGTATTTTAAATTGTCTTTGAACTAACTTAACAAAAGTAAGTGAAACCTTTCAGGTTTATTTAGGCTTAGGCAAAAATCAGGTCATCATTTCATATCTCAAGACACAAGCAAGGCTTTGCTGTCTAGTCCCTACATTTTACTGGTTCTGGTTTCTGATGACCTCTATTTGTATCATTCAGTTTGAACTGAGAAACACTACCCAGGACATCAACCTAATCTCAGTTTTATGGTTGCAGGCTTCTTGTCTGTAACAGTTCATGCCAACTGTTTTATCTCCATGAATTTGTCTAAGCTTTATCCACATGCAACCTTTTTGCATCGATGTTTTGCAGCAAGAATCTCCACATCTTACAGTATAAAAAGGCAGTATTTTGTTTGAATCCACCCATGTACATCTCATTGTTGGCACCCATTAGTTCATTTCTGAGAGCTGATGCTCACTCCGTGACTCTCCTCACAGATTTCTAGCAGAGCTTCTCCCTCAGGACATTCTCTTCCAGGCTAAAGAGTATTACTTGAAGTACTTGTTTCTTTTATGAATGCTATTTCACCATCTGGTCCTGGAAAATTATGTTACTGCTAATTTTGTCAGGTTGGTCCCTAGTCTATTCTGACACTCTTAATTGAGCCAAATTTTTGATAATTCTCCATAAAGAAGAGTTGCAATGTATGAACCTACTGAAGGTCCTACAAGATTAAAACATGTTCAAAAAAATTACATAGCTTTTTGGCTATGGCTTTCTTTATAAACCTCTTTTGTATCTTATTCATTTGCAAACATTGCAGACTTTGGGTAACATTTCTGTGGTTTGAGAGATTTGAAAAATATCAGATTTTCATTATTTTGTAAGTTTTTTTGCATACTTTTTGACTAACCTCAGAGGTATCTTTTCAGGTCTTCTTTGACAGGAGATACATATAGTTTTCTTTAAAAAATAAGCCATAAGATACATTTACAACAGTCTCTGTGCTACTTGCAAACATTATTTTAACAGCAATAGATTTTGGCTTTCCACCTGACTCTGTTGATTATTGTCCATAGAGTAATTTGCCAGCATCCATAGTAGTAATCACTTTGAAAAGAAATACTGTGAATTACAAGCTAAACTCAGAAGTGAAGAAAAAAAAATTCAAATTTTTCAAATGGACCTCAATACAGTTTCATAAAGCTGCTGTTACCTTAACTGCTTTACTCAAGACTGAGATGTATCTTAAGCCACTGACAGTTACCTTGGTAAAGACTAATTTCCCTCTTGGAAGTCACGTGAAGAGGAACACAGACAGAATCTTGAGCAAATTTAAACCATGCTACTTGCAGGAAATTACTCATGTGTTCGCAGGGTGAAGACACAAATTAAGAACAGGTTTCTTACACTTCCATCCCACTTTTAGGCTCCCCTAATCATGAAGATCAGGCACCCCAGCACAGATGAGTAGCACATCAATTGACTCCTCTCCTGAATTATAACCGGTAAAGAACACTGGAAAAAAATCTGCTGAAGACCTCAGAGGTTTAGACAGCAAAAGTTACTCACATTTATCTTTAAAGCTTCTTGAACAATGGTATTTTTTTTAAACTCCCTTTGAAACAGAGTTTCACATGTCACAGCTCTCCTTATGATTTATCAGCCATTAACCTCCTTACTTTTAAGTTACTTGCCATAGGTAATTCATTTATCACTTAATTAAGGAAACACAACTTATTCCCTGTAGGCGTAGAAACAAGGAAGCCTGAGAAACAGTTATGTGCATGCTGAGCAGACTGGCTCTGTCTTCTCTCAACTGTGTAGGATTTTTTTTTTTCCATTTTATGGCAAATACAATGTTATTCATAGTTACTGAAGTTCTTTATTTAAATAAAAACAACCCTATAATCTTTTAATTTTAAAACTAAGAGATGGTGCCTACTGCTAAATTCTGTAACTCTGCGTAATGCATCACACCATTCTGTATTGAGGGATACTTATTACACGTTTTGGAGGTAAAATGAATTGCAGCACTTCCAGTTAAGAATACTGCGGGCCAATACACTACAAAAGCATCCCAGTTCTTTTACCATGACATGAAACAATGACATCCAGACTGACATGTAAAATATTTATTATTGTACAATACAATTTTCACAGAATAGGTGGAGGTGACAGAAACAGCCAATGAATAGGTAGCTCTCATAGTATATTAGAGGAATATAAACACTTGGTGGGGGACGGTTTGGGGCTGATTCCAGATTGATTTTTTTTTTAGTTTGATTGTTTCACGAGGGAATGTTTTCCGCAGAAGTAAACCTTGCTCTTTCTCTACTCAAGCACAGAAGCAGTATTGCAGTGGAGGGAAAGAAGTTTGCTTGGAGTTTTTGGTTGGTTTGTGGGGCTTTTTTTGCCTTTTTTTTTGTCTGTTTTGGGGTTTTTGTTTGATCACTTGTGGTTTTGAGGGTTTTTGCTTGGGATTTTTTTCTTTTTTTTTTTTTTTGTTTTCAAACTTGGTGAAAGGGCTGAGAAGTTCAAGAATCCTGTACGTATATGAATGTGTGTATACACAAAGAGATTAATTCAAAACATGTTGCAATCTTAGCTAAGAATACTTAAGTCACACTCAAAACATTTCCCAGGAGACAGTATCCTCAGCTTCAAAAGCATGTTCTCAATTATTCTTCTAAGGTTTCCTGAAATGCTGCAACTAAGGAGACGGATGTGTGAGTGACAACCATTTTGTCACAATCCTGAAGGCTCCATTGACTAAATCTAAACAACCTAATACTCTACAACCCTCTAATTCACAGTGGAAACTGAACTGGTCTTGAAATTTTATCTGGAGATTAGGAAGGCATCCATTCTACTATCTATTTCTAAGTCAATAATTTCCTGAACCTTTCAGAAACAGTGGTATTTGTGAATATTCTCACACACTGGCGAAATGGCTCTATTTTCAGTTCATGCAAATGGTACAAATTAAATGCCATTGTTTCAGGGAGTATAAATTATCCAGGTCCAGTGTAGCAATGACTATGGATCTTTTAGTGACCTGAATGTCCACATAAAACAGACATAAAATTAATGATATTGGAATCTTTTGGTAAAAAGTAATGATAAGGAATAATTCCATATTGCCTTTAAGAGTTCAGGCTTACATTTCAACAGCACTGTTACTCATTCTAAGGAGTAAATGATGGAAATAAGTGGAAAGACTAGAGAAAATTAAGTTCTGCAAATAAGACCAGTATGATGATGGATCCATCGAAGAAATGAGTTTGAATGGGCAGCAACAGAAACTGACAGATAATGATATGAGGACTAAAGAAGATAAGTTCATCCATAGCTGAGAAAGTTTCAGTAGTAACGAGAAGAGTTTATGTGGAAGAGGCTGGAGACAAACAACTGATCCAAAACATTTGTGCATCTTTAGCATTAAGAAGCCCAGAGATTTATGACACTGCACAACTGTAAGAGAAGAAAATCTCTTCTCTTTTCCATAATCTTTTGCCCATGATGGAGACTATCCACAAATTTATCCAACACAGCCCTTCAGACTTCAAAAAAAGTAAATTTCAACTACAAGAATCACCTGTTTTAAGACAGGACGCAAAGTGCTCTCTTCACTCCCAATCTTTTCCTCACAGAACAAAAATTCTTAAATAAGATAATTAAAAAATTATTTTGTGCATCAGGGCATAATATTCACAAATCTTAAGGGAAAAAATTACATCTCTTAACTTTAATAATGCTTTCTTATAAGAATCTTGTAGCTGAATCAGGAAGAAACCAAAATTCTATATCTTTTCATTGACCAGGTTACCTGTACAGTCATTTTTCTTCTAAAGACATTTTTCTGCCTAGGAGACAGACTATTTCCAATAAAAATAAGTCAGAGTGAAAAACTGTTTCAGATTTAGAGGCAAAACTGTAGAAATATTGGCAATATGCTCAAAAAGTTTGCTAGCAAAGACCAATATGGCAACTTTGCAATCCCAACTTCAGGACTAAGCAACAAGCTGTAGGTTTTTGAGGTAACCAAATTATAAACTTTAAGATAGTCTAAGCATTAAAAGAAAAAACAAACAAACAAAAGACTGGATGTAAAAAAAAAAAATCCCATTGGCCTCATTCTTCCTTTTGCTAAATTGGTGTAAAGCAACTAAAGGGTGTTTGCTCAGTCCTAAGTTCCTGAAAGGAACCTCAATTGGGACGGCGATGTAAAAGCAAGAACAGGAAGATTCCATTTTCTCTTCTATAGCACAGTAGAGGCAGAGGTAACCAAATGAAAGTAATTTATTTTTGTAACTGAAGGAAAAGACAGCTTTAAATAATGCTCAGAAGATCGAACGGTTCAGGCTACAGGAGGAGATAAGTTACCGTTTGCTGATGGTGAGCCTTGCTGCTGTTAGATAGAATTAGTCTCAAGGGGAGGCTACATGAAACTAAGGGAAACAGAACTGAAGAAAAAAGGCACTAGGTGTTTCAAAAGACCTGCTTGCCCCATCAGATAAACACAAACCCAAAAACCCCTCTAGGAGAATATATAAAAGTTTTCTTCTTTCATCCTGCACTGAGAGCTAAAGAAAGAATAGAACAATAGAGATAATCTCACAGTATTCAAAGCTACTGCTTTAAAAGACTAGGAAAATCACAAAGACAAGGCTTTCTTTATACTGTCTGCTATTTGGATTTGGGAGAAAGATGAAGGCTTTCACAGTTAGAGAAGGACCAACAGCTGAGCACAAGGTTAGTAATGATCAGCTATTGAGAAATACTGCAGCATGAAACTGTCCGCCCCGTTTTCTTCAGTAGGCCTGACATAGATATATATACACACACATACTCTGAACCTTTCTTTCTTTATCTATTCTGTTTCATTTGACACTTCAACCCATGCATTCATATGTACATAGAATATTTGTATGTATATTGTATTTATCACTCCAACTGCCTAGTCACATTTCACTGGAATAAGTGATATGAATCTTAAAAATTTAATATTCAAAAACAATGTAAAAATGTTTTATTTTGCATTTTTTCTATTTGCAGCAGCTCTACCACTTCATGTACATTTCTTTATTTTTAATATTGCTGAAACACCTGGGCTTTTTTTATGATATAGATCAACTACAGCCCACTGAGAACTGCAAGTTGACAGTCATGACATTCTTAACAAAGACAGTGACAGCATTCAGCCTTTTCTAGTTGTGATTCTCTCACAGGTGAGAGACCAGGACACCCCACTCCTGTCCTGATAGATAAAAGCAAGAACAAATTCTAGATGAGAAAAGAGGAAGTGCGAACTTCACTTTCTTCCCCTTCTCTAACCCATATTTCCTCCTTCTCTTCAAGGTAGTATTTAACTTTTTCAGTTCTTTAATTCCTGAAGGTTTTAATCCTGCTGCAGACTGAGGCTTCTGAACTACTGCATCTTATCAACTCTAAATAATGAAGTAAGTCATTAACAGAAGTATTATCCAATCTCCTTTAGATTAAAAATAATAGACAAGAGTGAAAATTCACTGGTTTCTATTACAAAGGCTCACTAGAACAAGCAAAACTCAATAGTCACATTATTAAAAGATAATAAATGCAAGCTCACACATGGTGGACATCAGTCCTTCATCTCACTGAAAGCTCATATCTTAGAAATGTGGTGCTCCACATCAATGAACCTCTGTGTGAGGCTCAATGGCAGTTTTGTGATGCAGACAAATAGCTATTTGAAACTGGTTTGAGACAGCCAATGTTTTTAACCTGAGGCAATCTTGTATTGTAGTGGTAGATGTAAGGCTATTAATGAACTCCACAATATTTAACTATTCGTGTTGAGCCTCCCCCATTGGTCAAAATTTCACAAGTCTAACACTGTACTGCTCAGGGCAAGAAAATTAAATAGAAACCATTTTCATTAGGGAAAAGGCTAAAGTTCATCCTATTTAGAAGGCAAAATCAGGGCAAATTTTAAAAGAAGTCTCAAGTATGTGTTTTTGCATCTCAGTCTCTTCCTGTCTTTCAATAACAGAAAGCTTCACATTCTTTATTGTTCTCTACAGGATGATGATAAGAAAATTATAAAATTAGATGCTAGTCATTATACTCCAGATGTTTCTAACTGACTTCTAGCTCAGGATTCAGTGAGAACAAAAACATGGTCAATACTTGCGATAGCAAATTCAAGCACAACTTCCAGCTTAGAGGAAAAGCAGAAAGTAAGATCTTTCCATCAATGCAGGCAAGTGACAGCTTCCGTCATCTGAAAACTTTTACTGAGCACAGTTACATCATATGCCCACATCTGCATTAAGAAAAGAAGAGCAAATGATAATAAGTGTACTGCATAGAAATTCAGCTTTTCTTGGGACTTACAGTACAGACCATATCTCTAAAGTGTAACTCCTGTTCTCTCTCTCTTTTCAGCACCAATTCTTAACAGTACATTTACTAGAGTGCAATGGTAATGGAAGTCTGTAAGGAGATAGCACAGTTAGAGGAAAAAAATTAACATGAACAGATAGCCAGGAGATTCTCTGTTTTAATTCAGTGCTGTCCTAGAGTCCAGCAGTACCTGCTTGGCTGCCTTTCTGTCCTTGTTCTGCAACCATGCAAACACCTGGAAGAAGAGGACGTACCAGAACTGGCCTATTCAATGCCACTCCAACAACTTAGCAGCACAGTGACTTCAAGGTCTCTTCAGATGCTCAGAAACTGCAATCCTTCCTCCAACCCCAGAGAATGGAACTGTGGCAGCACTAAAATCACCATGGAAAATTCAGTTGCACTTCTTTGTCAGTACCACAAGCCCCTTTCATAGCTAATTTCTTCTTAACTATGTTTCTCTCTAAAAAGTCTATTTTACACCTGAAACTGAAGGGCTAGATTTCACCTTCCAACTCTCAACAGTAACTGAAGCTGGTGCTATTATTTCTACTTTACAAATGGAGAGCAGGTCAGGAAAGAAGGCATAAGTCTAAAACCAACAACATGAAACTAATTACTTTTCAGTCTTGTGCATTGTCATTTGGACAAAGCTTTAGAACTCTTGCTATTTGAAATTCCAACTAGAAACTGACATCTTTAAGAGTGTTGTTTCAGACACCAGGACAGTAATGCATTTCAATTTGTTTCCTGCGTCTATTACCCTTGTGTGCTTGTGAGTGCCAGCTAAGTTTAGCAACTAATTAGGCTGGAGTCACAGTACCATTAGAGGTCTGGATCAGTAATTCACCAAGCAGGAAACAAAACATCTCTTGTTGAAATAACTGTAGCTTTAATTGAAGGATTTTTTAAAAAAGAGTTTAAAGAAGAAGAAGTCATTCAGTACCCATACAAACCTCATTGTGTGCTTCCATTTTAGAAGCCACAAAATAGGTCGCACTCAAATCAAATAAAACCTCTGGCTGACATAACTATTTCAAATCAGCTGAGCTTTGACACTGGAGTAACAGCTGTCAAAGATCACCCTGAACATAATTAGTAATTCCAAAACTAATTTTTTCTCTTTATATTGAAATCAGACAGTTTCAATACAAACATTACTTGCCATTGTTCTAAACAAAGCAGACCAAGCAACTGCAAAAACACTCCATCAAAGAAGAACCAAGTCAGGCCATCACCAAAGAAGGTGCAAGCAGTAATACAAGAGACTTGACACCATGTAAAGGCCCCTGTTAAAAGGGCAGCTTACTGTAATAAAAAAACCTCATAATACTGAGAAAGCACAATGGGCCAGGAGATGTATATAAAGCAGTACTATTCTGCTACTACATAGCTGAAGGTTACAGTAGGGGTGAGGGGATAGACAAATGTATCAATACTTTTGGAAAAGAGAAGAACTTGAAGTATTAACACCAAGAAGGAAATGGCCGACTTGGAAAGATTTCAATATTACAAAACTCTTGAAACAAGTACATAAGCATTAACCCAATGCAGGTCTTTGAAACTGCAAAAGTAAAAACCAGCAGAGATCAGCAAGGAATCCTTGGTAGAAGTTGGTCTGATACTAAAGCAGTTAAAAACTGAACCAAACTCTACACATGGTAAGAGGTAAAGCTTTGGAAGTTCCACAAATACGCTGAATGCCATAGAGGTCTGAGCAAACACACACAAATCCCCAAGTAAAACAATACATTTCTGCCTTAATGCAGGGGAAAGCCCTTGCTTTTCAGTGTTGTGTATTGCTCCAGGATGGTCAATGATAAACAGCTGAGGCAACAGGACACTGTAGCAACACTGCTGTCCCTGCTTTGGAAGGCTTCCCAACTTGCTAGATAAAGAAATAGCAGCAATGCACAGAAATCAGTGTACTCAGCCCTTACCCCACTTCACCAGAGAAAAAGCAGAGCACGTTGACTTCCTTCCACACAAATGTGTACCTTCGTGTATCTTCACTGACCTTTGCAAAAGGAGTAAAAGAGTCAATGTTCAGAGCCACTCCTGACTCAAACAGCTTTCGCTGTTTAATTGTGCTGTGCTTGGTATTGGGATTCACTGGGGCTTAACAGGCTTGTACATGCTGTTGAAAAAGAAGAGTTAACAAATCTGTACACAGGTAAGTTTTATCCAAAATGGCCTTGTCTATCACATGGAACTAAAATTTCAGGTCACTTAGTACTACCACAGCCTTCCCAAATTCCTATTTCACCCTGCTCCATCTCCTTGGTCTTTTAACCTCTTTCAGTGTATCTATTTACTTTATGCAGACAAGTTCAGCAACTTCTAGACAAGGAAAAAGGGTTGGGGGAGGTCAGTTGGCCAAAGGAGCAAATAATTCTACCAATCTTGTAAGCGTTTCTGTGTCAAGTCTTGGAAACTTGTTAAGGGATGAAGAACATATCTATGTAAAATCTTTAGTCCAGCCTCAGAAGCATGACAAAAAGAAAGAAACAAAAACCAGTCACCTTTGGGTCTTGTTTTCCTCAATCACATATGAATATAAAGGCTACTACCGTCACCAAGTTTACAGGCAATGCAAGCCAGCTCATAACCATCCTTGTCCACAAAGAAGGACTCCCCACAAACCATCATGGGGATGAGGAGGAGAGTGAGCACAAAATCACCAGAGCTCTGCTGGCCTATGTAGATACGTTAATAAAGCATAGCCACAACTGAAATGTTGCCTCTCTAACCTTCAAAGACTGCAGTATTTCATATTCTATTTTACCACCCTTCCTGCCTTATCATTCTCATTTAATATGTGGTACTACACACTTCCAAGGGTCACTTTTCGTCCTCCTCCTTCCCACCTGCCCCCATCAAGAAACACACAGAACAATAAACATGACTATGAAGGCTATAACTATGAAAAGCCAAAGATATTTGTGTTGAACTATAAAGAACCAGATTTTTTTATACACCTTGAATTAAATATGTTGCTAATTAAGTATTTGAATTATCTAAGAATACATGCCAGAAAAAATAGTGTATTAAGAAAAAGGATATTAAGCCAGCAAGTGATCCTGTAGCATGCAATGAGATGGTTGACTTGGGAGGCTAATGAATTAGTATAAACAATTTAAATCTAATTTAATTTAACAATGTAGAGCATTTGGGCATTGCAAAGCAACAGATAGTAATCTGTTTCTTCATTAAATCAAAGATAAAATTGCTGATTACCCTTCCCTGAATTATTTTATTGAAGAGGATAGCAAACAAATTTTATATTTAGTCATAAATGTTCATGACTAGTCCCCAGACAAGCCAATGTAACCAGTGAAGGGTACCAGTGAACAGAATATGGGCAGCTGCGGTTTAGCACAACACATTATTCAGCCAAAATAGATTCGCACATTTTAACAGTTAGCAAACAAACGTTTACGCCAAAAATTAATATGGCATTTAAATTTTACTTTTTACTTTCACAAAACATATCTAAACAGCACCATTTACTACTCAAAATCTTTAGAAGTTCTAAAATTATGTACTGAGAGTGTCGAGCATTTGGTATTGCCAGAGGTACTAAAACTATCAACCTCCCCCTCTATTTTACAGATAAATGTATGAACTTGCCTCAAATGTGTTACCGGTGATATCAAATTCTGGTGGAACAAAGGCACCTTCTGGATCATCTTTAAAAACAAAAGGAAACATGCCAGATTATGAATTAGTAGTCTTGTTTAAAAAAAACCCAGAAAACAACTTGATGATACAAATTTAATGACACACTCCTGTCTAATACAAAAGAAACTTTGTATAGCAGTATTTTGGCTCACTCCAACCAATTTACAAAGAACTTGTTATCCATGTTTCTAGTGCTGGAAGTCAAATAAAGTGCTGTTTTCAAACTTTCTGCAAGAAGGTATCATAACTTTCCCACTAAGAAACAAAACAGATTAAACACCCACAAAGAAATACATTTAACACGTCTAACCACTTCTTGCCTTCAGGAATTTATGTTTGGACCCCGTTATCACCTAAACTGGTGTGGTTCAGCTGTGGTTTAGAGGTTTGATTTGATTAATTGGACACTTCCATTCACTATTTTCCACTACAGACCTGGGTGATAAGGGTTCAAGCAGCAAAGCCAGTCTGATCAGCTAATTGCCTCTTCATCTACAGGCAGCTTAGAACTCTGACCTTTCTGCTTTGTTTTACTTATGATAAAAGAGTAGAGGAAGTAAATTCCCCACATGTGCTGCTGAGCAGAGAACTGAGCTACTGCAGCAGCCAATTCTGAGTGAGGAGGAAAGAAGAAAAGAACATAAGAGAAATTGATGCTGCTCCTGCACCCAAGCAGGTACTCGGTATCACACTGCACTTACGTCACATGAACCCAGTAAAGAACACCAAGGAATTAAAGAAGACCACAACAACAAATCTACTCTCCACATATATATCCAATTCACCTAATCTATCCTTCTGGGAAGCCAGGGTGATTGGTAGGATTTATACATAAAAAGTGTGTTTCCCTTCTCAACAACAAGAAAAAAACAGTATGTTCAGAGGCACAGCATAATCGTCATAACTTTCACTTTAATAGAACTTTTGTGCCTGTACTTTAGGAGTGAAATGCAAAGTTTTTATTTTGAAGATGCTAAATCCAGTTACATGGTAGAGACTACTAGAGAAGACTTTTTTTACATATTCAGACATTGAAGTTTTGTGGCATGGCTGATAGCCAGATGCCAGTAATTGATTTACTGCTCCTTCGGACATTCCCAAATGTACTTTCCCACTGAAAAAGAGCGGTATGCAACTAATTTTGCATTCCTTACCCACCACCACATTTTTTTCCTGATTTTGGGGGTGAGCAGAGGAGGCAGAAGTGGGAGGGAACTAATGCACAGATGTTTTGTTCTCCCCTCTCCCCCACCTGCAGACTACTACTCCTTTTTATCTCCCCACTACCTTTTCCCTTTCTTTCCACAGAACAGTTGAAAGGCTGTACAAGTATTTGACTTATCACTGGTACAGCTCACTGTATTTTTTTAATATAATGTTTATAATGGGAATTTGTTTGATCTGAAGAGACAAGGAGGTATCAGACCCCTTGGCAGAACATCCTATTGAATGTTTGTCACTTTAGTACCACAGAACCTGTAGGAAGCAGAACTTGCTGCTAAAGCAGAGATGACAGGCTGTTCATTTTCTTTCACTGGCAAGCAAATCCAGAGGTTATAATTTTCTTCTGGAAGAATAAATCCATAGGCAACAACCGCAGGGAAGCAAAAAGGACAATCTCCTCAAGTGCCTACCTAACAAACTGTATTTTAACCAAATAGTAACAGGATCTGAGAAAAAGAGCCAAAGACACAGCGGAGCATGTGAGAGAAGTAGAACATATGCATAATTTTCTGTATTCTTATGGAAAACATACCTTTCTTTAAAGAGAACTAATGAAAAGTGTTTTCCTTAGAGACTAACATGACTTCAGGGAATGTAATCTTTGTACATTTGCTTTGCACAGGAATTTGTTATCCCACATTTTAAGTACTTGAATACAGCATTCCTGGATCAATTGTTTGCCAGCTATTCAATTAGACTAAAACATTTAAGAAGAAATTGATTTTTTTCTTTCCCAGCTACAAGCAAAGATCTTAGTTTAGGGGCATTTTTCATCCACTAGATTTATGCTCTTCAACAAGTCTTTCATATACCCTTGGCTTATACAAAGCCAGCTTCTTTTTCTTTTTTTAATTTCGAGGTATGACAAGCTCCTTAAAATAAAGGAAATTGATTCTGCATTACTCTATTAATATGGAACTAAAAGTTGTCTCACATCTATTTGAGGAATTTAATAAAAAACAAATATCACAACAATTATGAAGATGTATTTTCATCTTTATTAATTCTACTTTATGATGTTCCATTTATATGAAATACTATCTTTAATTCTAAAGAAGGCAACAAATCATTTGTTGCAATGTTACCTTACCTAATTTTTATTCTAGTATTTTTTCTAAATACTGTGATCTAGATTTTGACTAAAGAATAATCTTGACAGAGATTTAAAAATAAATTAGGTTAAAAAATCACAACAAAAACTTGATTAGTGTATAAATAGACCAGAATGCTTCTCCTAGTTATGAGCCGACATAATTTTAAAAGTACTATAGAATAAGAGCTATTTGATTTTTTTTCCTCTTCTTCTGTAAAATCATTAAGAGGCTTAAGACCCATCATCTTGAGATGCATCACATGAGAAAGGAACAGCAACCATAACATGCTTTTTTGTCTAAACAAGAAGTTTTTTTAGAGTTAAGCATCTCCCTGTTCATCTTCTATGATACCTGAACATCTTCCATGCTACTACATACTGGTTCTTAATCTATTAAAATTCATTTCTCAGTCAGTCCCAATACTTGCCAAGTCTGAAAATCCTGACTTAAAAAAATATTTTTTATTCAATGGAGACCTTAAAAAAAAGCGCCTTTATTCAACAGAACTTCTCTTTTTAATAGCAAATATGAAATAGAATTGCTCCAATTCTTATGGCCAAAGTCATCAAGATACTCTAAATATCAGACTTCTCTAAAAAAAGAACATACCTATGGAATTAGAAGATCTGTAAGAGATGAAGGACATACTTTACAATGGTAGAGACTTGCACACACAGATACATAATCCGTGTGTTTAAAATGGACATAAAGAAGACTTACCATGTGGATAAGTCTTGAAATAACTAGTGTGAATTTTCTAAGCAAATTCAGAACAGCCTTTGTTCATCAATTACAAAACTGAATGTGTAGTTTCACATGTTCACATACACACCCCTTCCCAAATAAGTTTTATGTTATCTTTATTTTAATTGTAAGTATTAAAAATAGAATGTAATGTTTTACTGCAGTTTCTCACTGAGTTTCCACAGTTCTAAAACAAACGGCCTGGAAACACAAATACTCACCACTGAGCTGTTCCATGAAGCATACATTGCCATTGGTGTTAAAAGCCAAAGTGTCAGGAGTGATGCAGAGTGTCTGGAAGATTGCAGAATGGGCAATGCTCTTCAAAGAATGGCAACACTCCAGGCAAATTGCCCAAATATCTTGCTCAGTAAGACAGCTATCCCGCAGTGACAAAATATCAGCAAGGGACACATTCTCCTGCCAAGACACGAATTAATAAATTACCCTGGATTTCACGACACTACTTTCTGTATCATAGATTACATTTGACACAATTGGCTACAAGTAATGTTTCCAGCAAGTTCTCAGACTTTCTAGGACACTGATTAACACCCCAAGAAACACCAAGTGCATGACTTTGCTCTTAACAATGAGTGTTTTAAGAAGCACAGTTAACCTGAGCAAAGATATCCCAGTATGCTGACATAAAAAAAAATACTATGGGAGATATGTAAGTTACATAAACACTGCATCAAAGGAAACAGACCACTTGGAGGTAAAAGCAGAGAGACTAAATGAAAATATTTTGTTTCACCCATGCCTTTCAAGCTCTCCCAGGTGCCTTTATATAAACTACTTGAAAATTCTCTTCACAGCACTTCTCCCTGCCATTTGTGATCTGGGAAAAAGTACCCTTTAGATTAGCCTGCCTTAAGAATGATACCGCTGTGAAGTTTAGTGCTGTAGACCATTTAATAAACATTGGAAAGCCAAACATGCCATAGAAAAAGTGTTTTTATACTTGGACTTAAAACCAACCACTTTGGTTGTCCTAGGTCTCCCCATTACATCCAGAGCTCTTAGTGTTCAAAATAGCTCAGGGACTTAAGTTTCTAAGTTGCTGTCCTAAACTGTAGTCAGCTTGCATTGACCCTGTTATCCCAGTAAGGCTGAGTCCACTCCCCAAAAAAAGGTGTTTCTAATGTGGTTTTCCTGATCAAGATGTTCAGAAACAATGCTTGGCTCAAAGCAAACAGCCTGTCTGCAGATATTTTTGGAATACGAACCCAAAACATCACCCGCAGCTACAGAGGTCAACTTTTCACAAAATTAAAGGAATGGGGGGGAAAAAACCCCAAACAAACAAAACATCAATTCCACCTATAAGAAAAAAATAAGGTAACAAAAATGGAAGGTAATCTACAGAAGTTACTTTGTATCAGAGCTATAATTACAATTCATTACACAGTATTTTCTCATTTATATGTACATAATTAAGACTAAAGATTATGCTTCTCAGTGGTATTAAATATACCCTGAATGGAGGATGCAGACACACATTGCTTAGCATACAGGAAAAAGAAAGTATGCCAACATCAGCAAAAGAGGATGTGAACTATCTTACAGCTCAGAAAACTGTGGTTTAGTCCCTTGGAGAACAGTTACAAATTTCTTTACCTACTCCAGCACTGGAGAACATCAGTGGTATCTGGATTACCACACACAGAAGTGGTTAACAGTTTATTAACTCGTCCTTCAGAGAATTAAGCATTGCTCTCAAATTATCCTTCAAATAAGAACCAAACCTCAGGCCAGAAGTGCATTGTGCTTTTTAGTCTAAAGTATAATGCTTAATAAATAAATATGAGGCAGGAAATAAAGCACACTCTATGTTATTTGGGAAACTTAACTTCTCTTTTCAATGGTCTTGTTTTTCATCAGCCTAGACATGGATTGATCTATTAATGCCAGCATTACTACAGTGCCTTCTAGCACTAATCATGGATCCTGGTCTCGTTAAATGCAGTCCTACACAATAATGAACAGCAAAAGATCTCAGCACAAAATCTTATTTTCTCTATATTGTGGTCAGTACAATTGTGTAATGCTGCCATCAGAATTTGAGAGTGGATAAGGAGGTTATGCACATCTCCATAGGGAAGCTATTCCAAGCACGAAGAGCAGCACAGAGCTTCCTCTATCTGCAAACAAAAACACATGGCAAGAAGCTCTACTACAAACATCAGGCTTTGAAACTGGCCAAACTGAGCAGTGGGATGAGGATAGGCTTGGAAAGAAGAGTCTCACTGCTTATTCTGTGGCCAGGAAAAAGAGTTAAAATAAATAGAAGTTCTATTACCATAACAAAAAAAGAGCTATTATTTCTAACTCTCCTAGAATCCTCAAGCTAGGTGACACGATGGCACTTGCCACAACAGAGGAACAAAAAGAATGCTTCACTAATCAAGATGCAAAACTATGAGAGTTTCATTTGTGCATATGGACAAAAGAGGCTCAATTTAGAGTGTACATGAAAAAAATTAAACCTACAATCTTTAAGACAGCCTCAATATCACATTCCAGTCACCATAAGGACTTGAGAGAACCTTTGAGTTAAGCTTTGAGGCTGAACTGCACTGCAGATAATAATTACCAGCAATGATATCTACAATCAACTGACAAAAATATCTTTGTCTTGTGGTTATTTGGGAAGTAAACAAAGGTAATGATCTAATGTCAGCTAAGATTAGTTTATCTTCCTTCCAGGGGATGAGAAAGTTACGTAATATAGAAAAAGAAAAGAAAAATAAAGGAAAAAGGAAATAGTCCCATGAATGTTCCATGGGTTCCCTCAGCAGTGGATAGCTAGATGAAGATAAAACAAACATAAAAAAAGATAAAGCAAAACACCACCACCACCATATAGCAGGCCTTTCTATTTCCAATGCTCCAGGGCAGTAAGTTACTCACTTCACAGAAACCACGTATTTCCCAAATGATCACACTTTCTTGACCTTAGTTATTAAAGCTGCTATTGCAGCTAAGCAAGGCCTTTGTAGAGAATGAAGCATTGAAAACACTGAGACCTGCATTTGACTAGCTTGTATCCCCAGAGCAACACAGACCAAAAGTTATCACTGTGGAATAAACGATCCTTTTAACACTGTAACACAGGAGGTTCTGCAAGCTGAAGCTTCTGCTGAGCAACTGCTTCAATACTTTGGACCACGGAAGTTGCTTCATTCAAATGTGGTACATATCAGAGAAGCTGATGCCTCTTTTTTGTCTCTTTCAGGAAAAGACCCTTTTGTCTGGTTTTAATATCAAAGTGTCTGGTTTTAACACTAAGAACTACAAAAAGTAAACCTGTCAGGCCACCATGCTTAACTGCTCACTTTAGTTTTCAGCTTTCCCTTATATTTTCTTCAGCAAGTACAAAACAGTTCAGTAGCATATAAATAAGCAGAGGTAATTAAGAGAGAGTAGGAATAAAAAATAAATTAATTTGCCACAGACCATTTCCTAAGAATTTTGAAATCGAATATTAAAGAGTATGAAATGAAGAAAGTTCTAGTAAAGAGAGGAACTGGAAACACACCCTCATCCTCAGCATTTTTGACTCTTCAACTCAGGCAGATTCCTGCTTCACATACTGGCAAAAACCCACATGCATCAGACACCAACATCGTTCTTTAGACTTGGTACAATGATGAGAAGAGCAGACTCCATTAAATGACTAAGCAGCTGAGATTTCAGTACAACAGCACTCACAGCCTACTGACACCTTTCTGCCATGATAATTCACACAAACTTCAAAACAATCTATTCCAGAATCACAGAAAATGTGGTAAATGCCATTCACTACACTCATCCCATCTGAAGAAAAACACTGGGTTGACTGAGCAAGCTCTCTGAGTACTCTTCATAACAGCCCTTTTCTATTAACTTATCTAAGCACCAGGTGATAGGTCATGCTCATTCTCCCAACAAAAATACTGAAACTATTTATGTTTCTGTAATAACTAAACAGATGGAACTCATGGGAGCCCACAATCAAAGCATATATTGAGCAGGTATGAAAAATGGGCCCAGATCTTTCTTGTACAGAAAGTTGACCCTTAGCCTTCTCCCTTTTGAGAAAACACTTCAAGTATTCAAATCAATGTGTAAAAAATGAGGCCATTACCACCTTCCTCCTAGATTTGGCACGGGCCAGTCTGAGAGGGCCTGCTGCACTGAACACTACAGACAGTGGAAGAGCCAAACTGCTGAGCCATTGGGTGACTGAGGAAAGCTGAAACAGGCTTTGTGTTTTCAAAACTGCTTTTAACTCCTGATTCAGCACGGATTCTTGACATAGTAAGTTAGAAAGTTCGCAAGATTTGGTTCGGGGAATGAACAGCTCATATATGGTTCACCAAACCTTTACTTAAAAAAGAAAAAAATCTCCAAACATTTTGCCCCAACATTCACAAGGGGGTAAGAAACACACTTCATGTGAAAACATATAAAGATGAGCAAGAGCAAAAAAAAAACAAGTGCCAAACCAATAACAGAGCTAGACAAGTGTGATGACAAGAACTGGGTTTAGCTACAGGTTATTCGGCATAACAAGTGAACAGAGATTTATCAGTCTGATATTTTTGGTTTTTATTTCCCAGTGTCAAAGGCCTTACAGCACAGGGCAGCAATATACGGCTGTACAAAAAAGTGGTTGGCAGCTTCGGGAAACTGTTCTTTCTACCCATGTAAATTCCCCTTGATCGGGTGCGACAAGGACACGTACTTGCCGACTGCAGCATTAACCCGCGGCTACGACAGCAGTGACGAGACACCCCGCACTCGAGGACCATGACTCTGCTGTTGTGTGGAGGTGCACGGGAATGGGCTAAGCCCAAGCTGGTTGCTGGGACCGCGGGGCAGAAGGCAGCGAGGAGCCGGCGGAGCACCCACGGAAAGGCAGCGGTGCTGCGGGTGCGCCCCCGGGCCCGGCCGCCTCCCGCGGGCAGACCCGGAGGCCGCTACACCCCAGGTGAGCGCAACGGTGGCGGCTCCGTCCCCGCACCTGCCTCACTCACCTCATCCTCCAGCAGCGTCGGCAGAGGCTCAAAGTCGTAGCAGTTCACCTCGTCCTCCTCCTCCTCATAAAACACATCCTCTGCAGCGTCAAGAGGCTCCATCCCGCCCGGCGAGGGAGCAGAGGCTTCACCTCCGCAGCCCCCCTGTGCGCTCGGAGCACGGCCNGGGCCTGGTGCCCGAGCTGGGACCGGCGCTGTGCCGGGGCGCTGCTGCCGCCGCCGGTGACCCCCGCCCTGCCTGCCCGAGCCCTCGGGCTCGCATTACCGCCACCGACTCTCCAAACCGCTGGATTCACTGGATAAACCAGTGCTTAGAGTTAAGACAGGTGGCCAAGTATTTGCACGCTCGTGGCGTAACTCCTGACGCTATTCGAGCCATAACAACCACAAACAAAACCAAGCCGCTGTCACCAGCCCCGGCCCATTTTTACTGTCCAGAGGGCTTACTTTGGGTGCTCCAAGTAACTTCATTAAAACTCCCTTTGTAATCGAAGGTTCAAGATCAAGAATTCCTTCAAAACCACCACCTGCATAAGCCAGTTTTTATTTCAAGTAAACCCCATTGGAAAGCTCATATTGTTTTGAGCAAACAAGTTGTAGGCTGGGAATGGGAATCGGCATTCAGTAACAGACAAGTAACTCCTGAGCAGGTGTCTCGTGATTCAGGCTGCATCACAATCCTTTATCTCCATTGTGAAAACATGGTGGCTGGAGAGAATAGACTCTTCTCCTGTAATTAAATTTTAGAGCTACTGGAAAATAATGGTGCCAATTTCATTATTCTGTTTGCCTGTATATCTATAATTCTTTGTCAAAATGAAGGGTGTTAATTAATTAATCTGTGCATAGTACATCAAGCAAAGCAAGAGCTTTTTTTTTCTTTGTATGTTGAATTCTATGGAAAAGATTAATACTCTATTAAAATATACATTAACAAACACTGTGAAGCAAACAAAGATACGTTGATTAACTGCCCCATAAAAGTCATCCTGCAGTTGTAAGATTTCTCCCAATTAAATATTATTTGGATACGTTCCACAGTCAGGGCATGCTACTGAGAAAAAAGTCGAACACAGATTGCAGTCTTTCATATATATGCTGTCTTCCTACTAACATTTTTGAACTAAATTGATATGAACAATATATATACTTACAATCTGGTAACTCAGGCTTTTGTGAACAAGTGTTGGAGCATGCAAAACAATGAGTGCCTGGTACTTCTGAAAAAAAAAGGCCAACATGAATCCAATGACAGTCATTATAAAATGTTTCTTAAACTGTGTTTTACCAGCATTTTTGGCAAAATATTTTCCTCAGGCAGCACAATCTACCCAAGAAGAACCCTGAATTCTGGACTCTTGTGGGCTGGACTGAAGTGCTTTATTAAAAAAAAAAAAAAAGAAGAAAAGTTTCTCTGGTGCCTAAATCAGGCCTAATATCTACACTCATCCATAAATATATTTTAGATGGCAACTCCATTGCAATCACCTTTTGAGCATTCACAAATATTTCTGAAAAAAGACTGTCTAAGGTAAACCTGTGGAAGCTGCACAGAAATTCACATGCTGCTTTTGAAAGGATCAGCATTTTTTGTTGACTAAGAAGTTCCCTTTCTAGTAATTGAGTGATAGGGCATTTCCCTGTGAGGTTAGCAGGGTCAGGTTCAGACACCTACCCTGCATTATTTGGACCTTCATTATTTATTTACTGAATCTAGGCTTAGGTAAGCCGTCACCGTAAGTGCCTGACTGACTGTCTCCAAGTGATTCAAGATGCTTCAGACCTATTTTGTGGTTGCTTTGGTTAACTTATTTGCTGTACTGAAGAGGAATGAAGTGGAATATGTGCAAAGTGGAAAACAAAATGAAACAAACACAGCACTTCTCTGTAAACAAAAACTTGTTGTGGACTTAGCCTAATCACAAATGCCATGATGGGCAGGACAGAACAGTCCTTGGAACTTACGTGGTTTGGTATGTTTTTGCCAGAAAAATTGATATACTAAGCCTCTGCTCTTATCAATAATAGGTTTTTTTTTTGCTTTCCTTACAGCTGAGGCAGCTGTCAGAAAAAAGCATTACAACTTGTTTGATACATTCATGTGGCAATTCTCAGGCTACAATATTCATTCTTATTAACTTCTGCAATTAGTGGTGGCCCACGGGAATTGTTGGAGGACATGCAACACTACACAGTTCAGCACTATAAAAAACCCCACATGTAGATGAATCTGTCAGTTTGTCTGCAGTCATATTTTCTGTTCTTTTTTACCTACAATATTGCTTAAGGAAGTGTAAGTTCCTTGGAAGTCTTTATTGGTAGGCATTTTCTGAAAGGCATTTTGATGGGTCTATGTGGAAATTTACTTCTGAGTCTGAGGTTGACTGAACATGCAGGAGAGCATAATTTTAAACACAGAAATATAGAGAAGACTAATCAGGTTCTCATAGGTGAGAGTTTTCCAAAGGCAGAAATAAAAACATTACTTTGCACTAATGATATTCTATAGCTGGAAAAGAATTAAGACATTTTAGCATAGATTAAATGAATATACTGTGATTAAAATTGTTTTGTTACAGGATATTTGGGACAGGTTTTACTATGAAAGTACCAGAGAGAGATTTCACTTACCTGTGATCAGGTTTTGAATATGAACTGAGATCTCTTTAGCAACAATTTCACCAGGAATCACAATTATTAGAGATTTTGACTCCTTAATAGTAGATTAGAGATGGAAAGCTAAGCAAAGGCAAACTCCATATATAGTGTAGATATTATACATGAGAAAACTCTTGACTAAAAAGTCATTAAATCAACATGGATCTTTGAGGTTTAGACTGTATGACCACAGACAGTGTGGAGGAAATGGATCAAATACACCTAATTTCAGTCCTCCCACAGTTTTAGCATGCTCCCCTTAAGCTGTATCAAATTTGTAGGACATGCATTGGAGTTAGGGAAGTTTGTAATTTTCACATAAGGAGTGTTTGCAGTAAAGCAGCTGACTTGAGTTGTGTCTCTGAGAGCACCTGATAGCAGACGCCTAGAGAAGAGTGCAGGAACAAGGTAGTAACATACAGTGTTCCCAGAGCCTCCACAGTGTCACAGTTCAGATAGTCCCTAAGGCAGTAGCAGTGTCTACTGCTTCAAGAGACATTGGAATATTTTTCTTTAATGAATTTGTTCATTCACTTTATGAGTCTGAATGGTTTTACTATCTACCATATCCTATTACAAAATTCCTCAGCTGACCCACACATTAAGTAATTTCTTTGTTTCATTTGAGCCCCCTGATTTCTTGTACTTAAAAAGGTGGTGGATAGATTCTTTATTTGTCATCTTTCTAACATTTATGATACTGTCGAGTTTTCATATCTCCCCTAGTTTCATCTTTTCAGGTTGAAAGGCCCAGCTCTAGTTGTTCATTTGTAGAATAGAAACTATTCCATAACTTTGATCATGCTTTAGCACTTCACAGTTTTTTTTCTGACTGTGTCATTATGTAATGAAAAAATGTGAAGAAGGGAGGAAGGAAGGGAGGAAGGAAGGGAGGGAGGAAGGGAGGAAGGGAGGAAGGGAGGAAGGAAAGAAGGAAGGAAGGAAGGAAGGAAGGAAGGAAGGAAGGAAGGAAGGAAGGAAGGAATTTTTGAAAATACATTAATGACCTGCAAAATAAAAGGAAGTACTTCTTTTAACTGTGATTTATTGATTTAGTTATGAGCTGCATGCCTTTTACTTCCAGGTGGCTGTATTCATGGGATATCAGAAAAAATAATTCAGTGGGCACTAGCCATGGAGAAAGCATTCCTGAGAATTCAGGAAGTGACTGCCAGCACCCCTGTCTCTGCAACATACTCTAAATACAGGCTACATGAGAAAGGAAATTGTATAGGGTACTACTGTTGAGCCACTGGAGATGTCTTTCATGTTCTTTTGTAGGCTTTCCCTTTTCATTATAGCACTTTGGTTATTCTTTTTAATAGATTATATAATCATAATTGACTATTATAATTTGGAGTACCAGCCTTGTAGATGAAAGGTACACATTTGTAACACTATAATTAGATTGTACATTCTCCTTTTCAGAGTTTTCGTTTAATGGCAATTTGCCTGAAGGTTCTCATTTTAATTTAGTTTGGGTGAAACTGAGAGAACTGAAGGATTGCTGTATAAAGAATTGGGGTTTTTGTGTGTGTGACTTGTATCCTTTTCAATTGTTTGCATTTTGTTAATCAGAGATCTCTTTATTGCCATGGGTTTTAATACTTTCACAGTCTATGACTACCATTCTTCCTTGAGCAGTTATTTGGATTTCAAGTCAGAGACAAGCTTTCTGCCAGTTGCCAAGTGCTGCTGCCTTTGTGGCAGCAGTGAGAAAGCATTGCAATAAAAAGCAAATTGTGTTGCTGCTACTGAAAAACCTGAAAGAATTCAAAGGTAAAGAACTACAGTTTTTAAACTGGCCCCTTTACTGCTATGACTCATAGGGGAGCATGCCTCTGCTTGCCTGAAGTGGTGGGTTAGTTTGTATTCCAGGTACTTCAGAATCTTACAAAGGCAATGGGGTGAGTTAGTCATGCATTCATGAAGAAGATCAGAAAATTACCTGCATAGACTGCTTACTGTATGAGGAAACTCACACAGAGGCTTGCTCTTTTCATGGGGTTGAATGGTAGAAGAGTGAACTTCAGAATCATGAAGCACAGTCTTGAGTCATTATAGACACCTGTCACATCATTCTTTTCAAAGAAATAATCAAACTCCACCTGCTCCTACAGGTTAGGAACTTTCTAATTTCCAGCCTTTACTTACATTCATTCACTTTTGCCCCAACATTGGCTTTTATTTTTTAATCTCAGTTCTGTTTCTTTACCAATTACCACTTTATGCGTGCATCTGTTCTCTTGCCTTTGCCTTTGTTTTCTCCTTTTCCTAACAGTGAATTTTCTTATATCCTCATTCTAGTCATGATTGCTTTTCTACTACACTACACTTCTATTGTATTTATAATACTGATACGTGTTCATTTCATCATTTCCTCAGGTGCTTAGGAGATCTGATCTTTTCAATAGTCCTCTTCTATCTCTCCCTTTAATATATTTCTTTAGGTATGTGCCTTTTTTATCTTCATAATTTCTCACATGTCCACTGTCTAAAGACTTTGATTTCACTGCATCTTTGAATAGTAGTTTCATTTGTTTTCATATAAAAGGTGATAAAAGGATTCTTGACCCTTCTCCTCCTCGTTCAGCCACCTAGTACATTTTCATATGAACTGCAGCAGCCTCTCCAATTCCTGTATTCTTTTCACATGAACTCTCCTAGGTGGCACTCCAGGCATAGATAGCTCTCATCAGGAGCTACTTTGGAATAATGAGCTTTGCATTAAGGCATCTCCACTTTGTCATTCTTTAAATATCCTATGCTGTTGCAGTCAGCCCTCCTCTACCAGCTGAAATGCAGAGATAGACAGCAGAAGTAAAGAACATAATTTGGCCCAAATTGAAGTCGAAGCAAAACTGTCATGGCATAATTTCCTTTGAAGAGAATTGATGTGCAAGATCAAAGACTGGAATTGTTTTTATTTGTATGCAAATAGGAAAATAACCTAGTAATCATCCAATATGCAAACACACCTTTTTTTTCACCATTGGAAAATTGGGAATAGAGGAGGTATCTATCCAAAGTGAATCCAGTGCTAAGTCTGGTATTTGGGAATTTCCGAGTTGTTTTCTCATTAATTCAATTAGATCATTAGGTTTGTCATAGGCAGCATTTATCCAGAAATAAGCATGAGTGTGTTCACAGATATGGAAAGACTGATAATGGGATTCTTCCTATTGTTATCACTCTGGAGTGTTATATGACTTCCTTTATCTCAATATCTTACAATAAGCTTCTATTGCAAGGTAGAGTCCACTTTGATTGTTTCACATGGTAAAGTAAGGCATCATGAGGATAACTTCCAGCATTACTCAGGAGTCTCATACCAAATGGAAATTTAAGCCATAAACCTGGAAAGCCAAATTTATACAATAATTGCAAAACATTCTGCAATTGATTTTGAACTGCTTTAGTTTTGACATTTTAATATTGTCTTCATAACACAATATTGTCTTTATAACACCTATTGGTCCCCTTGCTCTTTAAATTCATTTTAGTGATGTTCATTTTAAAACACAAGAAAAAATTGCACAGAAGATAATTTTAAAAGAAAATGTGCATAATAAAGTCTAATATAGTGCCTGTGGCAATTTCACATTGGAAAATAAGATGCAGGGTAGCAACAACCATTCTTCAGAGAAGCATGTCATAATGATTAACCAAGACTTAAATTCATGTAAAAGAAACATAAAGATTAACCAAGTGCATGCAGCATTCAAACCATGAGATTGCTTATGTTTTTGACATTTGGCTATTTCCTTAAGCTTTCCTCTAAAGATTTATGAGATCATTATCAGCTCCTCATAAGGGAAAGAAGAACACTAACAGGACAAAGTAGTCTCCCATCAATGGGGCACTGAATCAAACTGAGTTGTTTAGATTCTTCTTGAAGTTAATAAGCCAGCAGGAAAAGCCCATCCTGAAGACATAATGTCTCCAAAACAATCACTTTGTGTCCCCAACAACTGATACAAAATCCATGAGTGTCAGTGTTGTTCTATTCCATTCCCCGGAGACATGACCATGGCTGTCCGAGGAATCTTTCTCAATAAAACATAAAGACAAAGTAGAACATAGATAACACATTCTACTAGTGACAGAGGTAATACACAATATTTACAATTCAATATTTTTGATTTGCTGTGACTACTTGTCTCCAGTGAGGATTTAGCTACTGTGTTTCATACTTGGGTCAATGCAGTTCTTTCTTTCTGGCACTGAATTGGAAAGGCATCCAGAAATTCCACCTGTGCAAGACAGAACAACACAAATCTCCTGGGAGCACACCAGGTGCTGTTCTCCATATTCCTTACAGGCCCTCCAGAATAAAAGCATTGCTAATCCAGCAACCTGTTCTGCATTCTTACCCTAGGAAAAAAAACTGTTCTCCATGAAAGCCCAAGGGCTGTAGTACTTCACTGTGAAGCACTCAGGAGCTGAGATCAGACTGTTCTTGGCAGAGAGCCCTATGTTATGTTACTTTGTGCCAGAGCTGATTAGAATGAATCTGATCCCAATCAATTTCAGATCACAATGCTGAGTGCAATCTTTCTGCCGAGCCCTTCAATAGGTAACAAAGATAGTTAGAGAAACTTTCAAAGGTACAGATCATCCAGTAAAGTCACTTGACCTCAGAAGGGCTGAGGTTTTTTACATACAAACTGAGGCAAATCTCATACAGGGTATCAGAAAATGTTTGTTGAAGAACGCAGCAGGAGCCATACTGATGCTATTAAAAATGCAAATTTAATTTCCAAAATAGTTCCAGAGAGAATTTTATTTTTCACATAGCCACAACTGAAGAGGAAAAGGGCATTTGCTAAGGGTGACCTCTGCTAAGATAGCTTTCAAATGCTGTGAGTAGGGTGTGCTCCTGGCAGATGGAAGAAGTACTCCTTTATGCAGGCCTGCTTTGGTTTGAACCCTGATGCCCCACACAGCTGAATGCCCTTTTTACATTCTGAGAAAAAACCCCAACACTTCTATTTCCAGTCACCCTAAATTAAGACTCTTTTCTAACTTCTCAACTCACCTACTGTAGTGAAAAAAATCAATTCTTTTTATTACTTAAATCTCAATTTTGTGACTGCTGCCTAGATAATTTGCTGATGGGTATATTAGTAATATCTATGTGCTGTCCCACTGGGGACTCTTTTATATTGGGAAATGCCCCTCTGAGGAGAAGCAGTTGATACCCACAATCTAGCCATACAATTTATAAATACAACCTGAAAACATAGTTGAGACTGAATTTTGTACATTGCACATGAAGATTAGCAGGAGGAGAGAAGATTTTACCAGAAGAGCTCCTCTTACCAAGAGATCTCATCAGGAGAAAAGAGAAAATATCCCCCCAACCTTCAGATGATACAGGCCCTGAAGGATTGATATGCACTCTGTTTTACATGACTGTAGATTTTTAGACTTTTTAAGAACTAATTCCAGGGCAGAGGTGACTGATTTGCAAATGCTCTTAAAGACATGATCATTAGCTGTGTATTAGTGAAGCTCAAAATAGAGTTTAATGAGCCAGGAAGAAAGATAAATTGCTGAGTTCAGCTTAAAGACTATAGCAGCTACAGCAAGTATGTGTTTAAAACATTTGTCATTAATTAGGTATCGTCAGTTACCTCCTGGATGAAGGCAAAGCCATCCTGGGCATCATAAAATCCATGAACTGCAGTATATGTCTCTGGAATTTGATAATCCAAATTAATCAACTGGGCAAAACTCTCTTCCAAACCATTAGAGCTATTGATTCATCTGAATCTATAACATGTTATTCAATTTTCATTCTTAGTAAAGATAGTTGATTTATATTAAGGGGAAAAAAGAGGAAAGATTGTGTATAGCAAGCGGTTATGTAGAAGAATAGCCTTTAAAGAAAGTCTCTTAGCACACAGGGAGAAGCAGAAAGCACACAAGATAGTACTTCCATCCAGTATTGCAAAGGATTTCATTGATTTCATGAAATTTTTGGTCTCCGCACTGGTGCCCGTATGAACACACCTTTCAAGAGGCAGGAAAGAGCCAGTTACTTGTCTCTCAGAGGCAATACACCCCAGTTTTCATCTGCCTCACAAGGACAGGTAAATTATTTAAATTCAACGTCTTGAAATAAACCCCTATTATTTGTAGGAGCATAGCCAGGAAAAATGGTTAAAACAAACAAAAAAAAGTTTGCCTGCATGCTACCTTCCCTAGTCAGACTTCCCTAATTCTCATCACTCCTTACTACTGTGTGGAGTAAAGAGAAAACTCTTCTCACCCTGACTTCTCTCTGAATACCCTCTTAAGGCCTCTTCCACTTGGGACTTAAAAATACAGAACTAGAATCCCTTGCATATTCAATATAACAAATTCCAGTTGTCCTAATGCACCTAATGTCTTCTAGGTCCCCCAGAGATCAGTAGTTGTCAGTGGCACATGACCAGAGGAATGGCTTTTTTCCTACCTTGTTCAAAAGGATGTCTGCTCATGACCTGAGGATGTGGCCTCCAGGAATGTTCTCTTGAAGTCAGAACTCCTGTGGGACTGCTCTGACCAGTGTGAAGCCAAAGTACTGGATATTTTGTTTGGTGTGAAGCCTTCAGGTGGTACAGAACCAGCACAGGAACATCCAGGCCATCAAGTATTCCTGTGGTTTGTTCTGTCCTAGGCTCGGGGTGGAACAGGGTAAAACCCAGCAGCAGGCTGGTGTGCCAGTTCCCTTGGCTGCACCAGACACACCTCAGCTGCAGCCGACAGCCTGGCACAGGGGCTCAATTAATCAAGAGAGGTTATATAACAGGCACAGAATCCCAGGCAGAAAAATTCAAACGTGTCTGCACACAAAACCCTCATTGTCCAGTCCGGCCACTTCTGCTCTGCACCAGCTGCTTCTGTGAACAGTTTTTCAGCTTATCCTCAAACGTACCTGTCCTTGATCGTTTAATCAGTATTTAAAGGTTTCTCTGTGATGTTATTGATCCCACTTGTGCCTCCAGCATGTGTTTCCAATGGAAAATCCAGCAGAGAGGAAAAGTGCTGAATACCTTTTCATCATCTGCAAGAAGAAAAAGATGCATTTTTCTCCTTTCTGATTTTATAGTTTGTTGTATAATAGCAATAATCTCTTTTGCTTTCATATACTTGCAATAAATGGCTTTTGAGATCGATGAAATGTCTGAGCCTCACTTTGGCTATTAATCATTCTTAGTAGCATTTTATTGCTTCATATATTACAAATAACAGAAACTATACCTTAAACCTACTCATATAGCCAAGGACTGCAAATTTCAGACTTAACTCTGAGTGACAGATTCACTGATGGCACTCCCTGTGTTACCTTTTGTAACAGTAAGTAATAACAACAGCACTATGCCTTCCACCAGCAGGTTTCAAACCCCACCATACAGTGCATAAAGAAAAAATAAACCTTCTTTCTCTGTTTGAGGGAGGGGAGAAGGTGAGTTTCTGGGTAAGAAATATCTGTGAAGATCTCTGGCCATTTTTTTTTTCGCATTATCTGAGAAAGCAGTATCTGTAACCTGCCAGAGTTTGTAGTACCTGCCCTTGGTGCCATCCTGCTAACAAAGCTCCTTGGGAGCCAACCCTCTGGCTGCAGCTACAGGAACATGCACTGACTGCCCTGGGAGAGAAGCAGTGTTGCTGTTCCCTCTCAACATCAGCAAGACTGGAGTGAAACAAATACTTGCTCAACAAATTTGCTCCACATGTTTTCTAATTTGACCGGTTTTCAGTCTCTCTCTTTGCTTCCCATCCTCCTTCTGCCAAGGGTCCAATCATGGCTTTTTGTGTAATTGTGAAATCAAAATGGACGGTGGCATCAAAGGAATGAAATTTTCTAAAAGTTCAGTTTGGGAAAAGATGTTCTAACTCTGAGAATAATAGTATTTGTCTTTCACAAAGAAAGAATTACCATGAACTTGAGCACAGTGTGCTAGTCTCTTCTATTAGAGTCTTCTGCATTGACATAAATCTGCTTCTTGGATGCCTCTGCTTTGATCATCTATCATCCTTTATTCCAATGAAAATACAGAACCTATTTCTCAGTTCAGTGAAATTCCATATTTGTTTACTCAGGTGATGACATCAGTATAATTTCTTTACCTCCATGTGGGATTTACCAACTCTAGTAAGAAACTATCATTGTGACTCCAGTGGCAATGCCCTCTTTTGGGGCATCATGAGCAGTCAGCTTCTAAAGAGCAAGCAGAGCATTCTCACAACATGACAGAAAGCATCTCTCTATTGCCATAGGCTGGCTGAGGTCAAGCTGTGTGTGAATCCTGGCTCTCTGGGGATGGAGGTTGTTGGGAGCTCAGAGAAAGAACCCAAGGCATCTTGTTTCTGCCATGCCCTGCATCAGGGTAAGGGCAGGTGGTCAACAGAGCTGAGTGCCAGGCCCACCAGCAGCACTGACAGTAAGAATAGGCTGGGTGTGCACACTGGTGCCAGTGTGACAGCACTGCAAACATATTCCTCCCAGTTCTAAAGACTTGTGGTGAAATAATATGAAAATGGGATGTTCACTCACCTTTTTTCACTTTTTGAAAAAAAAGCAAGGGAAAAGCAGCTTTAATTTATTTGACAGCATTTTTGTAACAGTCTCAGTGACTGGCTGAGGTTTCTGTTTGTTTGTTTGATAACTAAAGGATAGACTTCAATGTAGGGATGGTCTCCTTAGGTGAAAGATCAAATAAAGCTCAGGAGAGAAACATCTCCTGGTGGTCCAGCCCACCAGGTGGAGGACTTCCCCCCACTGTCGAGGAGACAGTGGTTTGAACTAAGGAGACCACTCCCCCGGAGGACAGGATTGAAGGACTGACCTGTCACTCAGGTCCTTGGCTTCTGGAAATTTCTAAGTTAGCCGGTTGAGAATTGGCTGTTTCCCCCTATGCCCTCCCTTCCTACCTCCCTACTGGTTGTGTATCCCTAACTCCTCCCAGTTGACTGTTGTTGATTGGTTACCCGTTTGATATATAAAGTAATGTTCAGCTCATTTTGGGGCTCTTGGCACGAAACCCCTCAAGAGCAATAAGCACTGTGTCTGTCTCTGCGGGGAGTCGCTCCATTTCTCTGCCGATTCGCTCGTGGTCAAGGAAAGAACCAAGAACCCACGCCCACCCTCTCAGCCCTCCTTCCCCCTGAGATCTCGGGCTCCGAAGCTCCCACGTCTCCCCACCTGGAGGTTAGGGGTTTCGTGGTCACCAGGGAGGCTTAGGAGGACCCCTCTGAGAGGGCCCCGCAGAAGACCCCCGAGCGCAGACACCCCAGCTTCCCCCCAGCCGGAGGGTGGTTCTTTTTTTATTTTTATACTTCAATTTCTTCTGCCATATCTACTCTAGGGTACTCGACTTTCCAGTGTTACATTATCTTCAACATTGCATCATGGTGTTAAACTTTATCCAGATTAGCTACCTCAATACCCAGAGTTTATTTTAATGTTTTCTGCAATTTAATAACGATCCATCCTGCTGAGCCTAATTCTGCAGGCAAAATAGGTCCATACTATTAATGACAGCAATTTTATGTTATTGTAACACACAGTTGCAACAGACACTGTATGAAAAGAACAGGTGAAAAAAGCCTACTTTTAAACTTCCCTGTTTTTCTACAAATCCTTTGTTGTATTTCATTTCCATTAGCCTTATATAAGACATTCTGCCACCCTCTAAATTACTTGTGTCTTAACAGTGCCTTTGTATTCTATGGATTCCTTCCCTTTGAATGTTAGGAGCCATATTTTAATGAGGGAAGTTGATATGATTTGCTCTTTATTCTCTGTCTTGACAGAAGAGGATCAGAAAGGGAGAACTGGTTTCTGTTCCCTATGCATCACTGGCAAATTTGTTTCCACGTTTCCAGTCCAATCTAAATTACACTTGCGCAACTCCAGACCATGACAGAAGAGATGCAAGACTGAAACTGAGAGAGCTCTTGTAGCTTGCTCTTGAAAGTTTCAAAAGAAATACTGAACTCCTCCAGCCTCCCTTACTCTCCTACGCTCTTCTCCCAAAGACAGTTGTTAGGGATGTAGGAAGTGGTTGTTCGTACAGCTCAACAAGGGCTTGCCAGGGCTCTTCAGAGCTGGGTTAAGTGCAGATCCTCCCTATATCCAATGAATGCATATTAATCATATTAATGAAATAATATTTTACCTCCAGCTACTTGAGGAGGAATATGAGGTCTCTTGCCTAAATATAAAAACTAATGACCCATCTCAAATCAGAGATCCAGTTAGTTCAGTTATTCTGTCTCTGCCACTGGTCAGTAGCATATGCTTAAACAACATTATATGAACACAGCATGTGCAGAGTGATCCTTCCTCACTTTTAGAAATCTGTGATTTACTGTGATTACGAAAGACCCTTGTTAACTAGTGAAGAGAGAACAGGAGTCTGCAAAGATGAGTTCTCTAAATTCCCTTGAATTGCTTTGTGCCCTCAGGCAATTCACAAAGGTTGTGACTCATTTACCAAGTCAGTATGAAAATATTCCTCAGACTTTGCAAGTTGGTAGGGTCTCAGTGCCCTTCTGAAGCTGTGTGTCACTGCAGCATGGCTTGTGAGACAATAGCTGTAAAATCTGCTACTGCCAATAAGGGAAAAATGTGCCTTAGAAATACTCTCACATCTTGAAAACCAAATAGACAAATGAGGTTGTAAACCTAGATCCAGGGAAATTTTCACAGAGTAGAAATGACAAAGACAAATTAGAGCTAAGGGGTCATATTAAAGTAACTTCTTTTGTTTCTATTTTAATAAAAATAACAGAAGAGCTAATGAGCAGAGAGAACTATAGAATAAGTATCTTTCAAACAAATGTTCAACAAAAATTAGCAGTCCCATAACATAGACAAGGAAACTAGTTTCACATTCATTTGAAAGACAAAGGTTTTCCTCAGGACTTCTTGTGTCCAAAATTTTTTACAGCATCTATGGTATAAATTCTTTCTTACAAAAATTACAAGATTTATGAGATTTTCTTTATTTGAAAATTGATTTCAGAAACCTCCAAGGTATACCACAATTAGGTTTTCGGAACATTATTTATCATTTTTCTATTTTGAAGATGCTATTGTGAATCCATCAGTATGCCCTCTTGTTTCACAGTAGTTTCCCAACATACTTTTGAAAGAGTTTTACAAAATTAGAAAAGAGAAATATGGTTCTACAGGAAAAAAACTGGAACCTCATGCTATCTCTCTTAATTTCTATTTTTTCTTCCATCTACAGAAAAAATAATAAAAATGAAGAAAATGAATTTACTCAGTGAATTGCACATATAAGTGGAAAAAATACGCATGAGTTTCCTTACTATATTCCAACAAATTGCATATTATCCATCAATAATATTATCCAGTCATGTGGAATATTAAATAATAGGTTGGCTGCTTTCCATGAATTTCATCAAATTTTCCTTTTATACGTAAAAAAGTCTTACAACTTCAGTGAGAAAAAGGTCAGTCAGAAAAGTTGAATCATTTTCTTCACTATGTCAGATAGAGCAAAGATTTTAGGTATCTTACGTAATGGAGTTCTGTCTTGCTTCATTTGATAGGCTCTCCTCTTCTGCTTTGTCTTCTGCTTAATATGGTGATAAATTTTCCTCTAAAAACTTCCAAGCACCTTTCAGATTATGAAAAATGTATTTTGTTCATTATAAAACTGTAATTTATCTAGTGACAAATAGTCACACAGCCCTTAATACATGTGTAGAGTGGTATGTTTCCCTTGTTCTTTAGAGTGTCATGATCAAAGCTCATAACCAGAGTTCACTTTTGCTCAGAAAATGTAACAATGAATAATAAAAATTTATCTTTTATAAAGGTTAGCCTTCAACATCACCTGCCATATAAAGGTATATGCAAGGTTTTTTTTTGCAAAACATTGCTTGATCAGCAGCAAGGAAATTGCTTCCTATCAAAACCAGAGTGTTACTACATGGCAACAACCTCATCAGATGGGTTTGCCTGCACAGAAAAGCTGACCAGAAAACTTCTTTTCCAAAATATATTTTTTTAAAAAGCTATTTTCCAAAGGAATAGTTTGCTTTTTGATTGCAGTGTCAGAGGGAATGCACTCCAATCAATTTTGTTGCATAAACATCTCTGTGAAGAATGGGACATGAAATTTGCTCTTGGCCTCAGTCTTTTAAGAGCAGCATGAAAGTCCCTAAATAAAATGGCTGGGATCACAACTGTGGCACGTGATCTGCCTCCGTCCACAGTAAATCATCAGGTCATCAAATTGCATAGTCATAGCAGATACTTCCCAGAATATTCTTTCTTAGCTCAGTGGACTCATATGCCTTTAGTTACCTATTAGAAACTAGGGAATTCCACCTGCAAATCCTTTTTCTAAGTGTATTTCATTAGAGTTTGCTTTGTGCAAGGGAAATAGTAACGATCAAGTTAAAGAGAATGTTCTTATGGTTGTCAGGAAGGTGGGGCAGACCACGAGTAACCAAACTCAGAAAATAAATTCTTCTATGTCAGGAAAACTATTTTATTTCTGAAAGCAAAAAAACAGTACAGTAGAAGAATGCTCTAACACAACATCAGCCTAACTGGTAAAGATCTGGAAGGGTATAGCAAGAATGTCTGACATACTATAGCTGCATAAACTCAGTGCAGTTGCCAGCTGTTCCATGCCAACATCTGTACTAATAGTGGACTATCAATACAATTTTTTTTCACATTAAAAAAAAAAACCAAAAACAAACAAACAAAAAAAACAACAAACCCTATTCTAGATTAATTTCTTATATTTACTTCACAGACTCAAACCTGTCTTCCCAAAGCTATGAATTTACTCAGAGTAGGAACAGATCCAGGCAAACTGGAGAGAGTTTGACAGAGACACTTTTCTAACTTACCTTATGCCAAAAACTATCCCTCTTTCTTCCAGTTTGTGGTAAGGGACTAAGAATCCCTACTCATGATTTCTAGAGCACTCTGAGAAGTACAAAAGCCAGATAAACATTACATTTCATTTTGAATAATGTTCTAAAAGTAGTTCTTGTTTTATTGTGCACGTGACTGCTCACCTGCACTGGTCTGCGTATCTGGGAATGAAACTGAACATTTGGTTGGGCTCAATGATCTCAAAGGTCTTTTGCAGCCTAATTGATTCTGTGATTCAGTGATTATGGGACAGGAGAAGTGCTCTTTGGTTGAATTATGTCATAAAGTGCTGCATTATATATTACATTTCTTCATGGCAAATGACCAACAGCATTGAAACATAGCTGTCATTAACATCTAACTGAATTAATTGCAATGGGTGCTATGCTCTGCTGTCATGAGTTATGTAACCATGATGTGGTCAATGAAACTGAGTTATCCATCAGAAAATCAGGGCTACCTTAAGGGGGCTCCCTTAAGGGGGCTCCCTTAGATACCCAGTGGGTTACTTAAAGTCAGAGTTGAGTTTCCTGATACTGTTCAGGTGCTTAGGAGTGACTTGAATACAGCAGTGTTCCCATCAAAGAACAGTGTGTGCTGCATCTGAAGTTGCTCCTTCATCTTTGTGGCGTAACAATGTCAATAATTGTCACAGAACTCTGTAACAGACTCTGCTGCCCCTCAAGGGTTCGCAATTTTTTACATTTTAAGATAAATCATATTCCTCGTGTAACATAAAATGCTACCTTTAAACCAGGTTTTGGGAACATCACAGGTGAGGAATTGCAGGACAATAGAACAGAATTTGCAAGGAAAGCCTTTCGCAAAAATCCCCTCCAAAAGGGAAGAATTTAACATTTCAGTCCTGGTGGAGCAGTAGTCCTGGGTAGCATCCAGCAACCAGCCTGAGCAGAAAACCTGAAGTTGAATTCCTTTACTTAAAGGGAAGGAGCTTTTCCACTGCAGGCCCCCTCCCTCCCAGGGCAGCCCAGTGGCAGAGCATTATCTCCTGCAGTAAAGGACACCATTTCACACATCATCAGCTCCCTGCAAAGGGTGCTAAGACGGCCCCACTTTCATCAAGTCCTGGCTGTTCCCCAAATACAGAAGAGGGGCTGCATTGCAGAGTGAATGAAGTGCCATGCATGCCAAGGATGACAAATTACCAAGACATGATGAAGTAATATCAACCACCACAATAATAAAAGGATCAAATAGAATTCGTGTGCTGAAGGGGTGCGAGTGTATTGTTTGACCGGAGTTTTGTTGTGCACAAGCACCCTGAAACTCCCATCCTGCTCTTCCTGCTGGCATTTACCTGCCCACCACAGCTGCAGCCTGGGATAATAAGCAAACTGCCACTCAGTCCTCATCACCTCTCTGAGTTCAGCCATCTGTACGTTCTGAACCCAGAATGCACGGCTGGGCTCTGAATTTCCTGGAACTTAATCAGATGATTTGGAGTAAAAGCAAGACACAGACACACGGAAATGTAGGGGGAAAATGCATTTGTAAAGGTTGTTAAATGATTTATGTCACGCTAGTTGTTCTAATGCTTAACTTAGTGCATCTAGAGAACTATTTAATTAAGCTTTCTTTGAAAGATCCCAACTATTAGCATGTTATTACAGGATTGGGAAATGTAACTATATTCTCAGTTGAGGCTTTAATATAAATACGTAATATTGACCTGCCTGCCTCCAAGTAAGACACTAAGAAATGAATTTATAATTGTCTTTAAAAAAAATCTGCATAAAAGTTCTGGAGAACTAGAAATTAAGATTTGTTGAACAAATATTCCTCATGACCCACTCTTGAACCAGTCAGTCATTATTTGGAACCTTCATATAAATTTGATTAAGAAACATCAATTAAATTATTCCTTGGTGCTAACATGTTTATTTATTAAGAATAGTGAAAAAGTCATGTTTCCTAGAACAGGACAGTAATTAAATTACACCAAAATATGGGATTCTCCTCTTCCAATTCTGAGATGCTTTCTGGCAGCACCAAAGGATCTCTGTCCCTAGTTTTCTTTAAAGTCTTGCTATATTAATATTTTCTACTTTATCTTGGATTATTTTGTGCTTTATCTTTGCTTCCCTTCCTGTTTATCTGTACCTGTTCACAAAGATGTTGCTCAAACAAAACAACAGGCAGACCTCATGTTCTTAGGCCAAACTTGCCATGAAATACCATGGTATCACTTACTTTTACTGTTTTATGTAAAAAACACAAGTGCACATTCAGGTGCAAGGAATGGTGCAAATGAACCAAGATAAATTTATGTATAGTTGCATACACTTCACTCAAATTACATCACCATTAGATTATTCCCTTTTTATTAAACTCAAATCAGATCTGTGAATAAGAGTTGGTAGATTTTTCTGTGCTATTTTTGTGATGATAAATTTTAATGAGACCACAGAGCTTATGAAATTCTTGCAGTTCAGAGCTGGGCAGCCCTTAGGCTTTGGTCAGCATCACAGCAAACTCTTCATTGCCTTAACATACAGGCTGTCTTGCAGAATTCTTTAGTATTCATGGTGAATATGACAATCTTCCCAGTCTGTGTGGAGAACCTAAAGGAAGAGGCTTTTTCTATCCTGAAAGCTGGAAAAAAAAATATCCAAGAGGTTGAAAAGAACAGAATGATTCCATTAGTAAATATCCCTTATCATCCTCGACCTTGACTTCAGCCACTTTATATTATTCATGCAGCAGTTGTTTATCTATATTTATATAAAAATCCAGTTGCTGGGAGTAAAAAGATATAAATAATCTAGTCATACATACACACTAAGTTATAAATACATCTATTGGTACTTTAAATGGACTAGATTATACTTGCTATCCCCCAGCTCAGTTCTGAAGTCTGAATTTGATTTGTCTATTGACAGAGAATGTGTGTCATGCACGTGGCTATTTCAGCCCCTGGGAATGATTCCAGTCACGTAATCACTTGGGAAAGGTGTGATTTACCAGAGAACTGTTTTTGCATTAGTTCAAAGGTCTACTAGCAAATACACAGGAAAATTGCAGCTTTGGAGAGACAATAATATAGAGGATTATAAAATGCTGTAATTCAAGGCACACAACTCCTTGAAGGCATGAAGTGCTTCTTTTCTAAGTTCCATTAGGAGAACTAGAGTCATAAAATGGCCTTATTTTAGAATCTGATCCATCTGGCACACCTTTGTTAATTAATGTTACTTAATAAATAAAATTCCCAATTACCTTCAAGAAAGGGCTTGCTAAGATCTGAAAATCATGATTTAACTGGTTTTATTATGGTTATGACATATCAGAGAGAAACAAGTTATAAAACACATCTGAGACATCAATTGTACCTGTAGGCCTGACATGGGATGCAAATTTCCAGAGATGTGAGTGGGAATTGAAGGATCTCTTATTAATGGCGTTTGTGTGAAAAATAAAAAGATAAAAACCCAGCTTTGCATTAAAACCAATCTAATTGAAACATTTTATTCAGTCAACCTCACAGAAACTGCAGTTAGAATTTCTCGAATTACTAGAATTCCTGCTTCTGAAGGGCTTGTGCCTCAGAAATATGGAAGGTTCCATCCCTGCTTTTACAGAAGACACAGCTGTGTGTTTCACTGCAAAATGCATTAAGGCACAAGAGAAGTATCTTTCCTTTAGTCTTGCAATGTGTTAAGCATACCCCAGGTATGTAACAAATAATAAATAAAATAACAGTGTAAATGTGGCTGGGATTAGAATGCTATTACCATGCTCTGGAGTCTCTGTCATGCTGCTTCATCTCACTCTTGACAGCCCTTTTGCCAGTTCACATCATAGCTTGAGAAAGATCTGCCAGAACATCAGCTACATATGAGAACAAGAAACCCAGGATCTATTTTTTATTAACTTGCTCTTTGCATTGGTGAATCTCAGCAAGGCCTTTGAATACAGCCTGTGAGTACTGACCAGAGCAGGAATGGAGTGCAATGTCTAACATCCCTTTCCCATGAATTCTTAATTTTCCCTGCCCTTTATCTGCTTTAATCCTTTGCTTTTTAGAAAATCCTTGCATATGTTAGAAAAGCCTGGAGAGGGGATCTGCCTCTAACCACAGTTATCTGGGATGTAGCAATTGGGCCCATACAGGAAGATGAATGCAAACTGTATAATAAATCCTGGTATCACCCCAGCATGGCACTGGTGGAGTTAAACACAGTCCCAAGACCTGTGATTGCTCCACCTTTATATTTTATCTGACAGTTCTCTTTCTCTCCCTGGATTGTCATGTAGCCCTTTTGCTCTGTCTGTTCACATTACACAGTAACTCCTCTGGTGTCTCTTTCAGTTCTTTCCATGAAAATGCATTCCCTGTCATACATTAAAATCTGTGCACAGAAGACTTTCTTAGGCTCACTGTTGCTTTGGCACACTTACCTTTATTAATAAATACTTTATATTAAAAAATAAAGATTAATAAATGTCTGGCCAAAATATCAGGAGCATCTACAAAAGTTGATTTTCACCATATAGGTCTTAATATACTGCTAGTGTAAAATTTCCCTGTGGAGGTCTAATGAATTCTTCCATGGCTGAACTGGTTTCAGTGTTTGTATCAGCAAGTGTAGGAAACTCAGGTAACATAAACTGATGGTGACAAAGGCTTTGCTAAGGAAATAGGTTCAGATTTGTGAGAAAAGACCATACCTGTCCTCAGGCGGGGGGAAAGAAAACATTACCTCTGGTACTACAGGTTATATTGCTACATCCATGAAGACTTGGTGGATCACTTAATCTCCAAGGAGAACTGGCAGGTAAGATTTGATATGAGGACATTTGAGTTTTGCAACTGAGAAGTTCACATATCCCTGAATAACTCTTTAGTGCTCCTCCTCTTTCCCAGATGACTTTGGATGTGATTTGAGCTGACACCCACAGTTGTGTGTTTGAACAGCTCTATTCAGTGCTAGGTTACAGTTTACACATCAGCTTCCCAGACCTAAAAATCATGAAACTCTTGATTATGTTTGTCAGCCTATCCTGAGTTTTTACTTCATTATGAAATTTATTGAAGAAGAAATATTGAGCACTTCATTCCCCCCTTTCAGATCTTTTAGATTTACAGAAAAACTTACTGAATAATACACATTCTTCCTAGAGGATTTCTATCTCTGTATCAGCAACAGCTCATAAAACAGAAAAGCTTCTTTTAAGAACTTTGCACAACTAAGTTCTCGCTTGTTAATGTACGGTTATGTCCTTTTTGATTTTAAAATACATAAAGGCAACATGAATGAAAACACGTATAAAAAGAAACCCCGTGATCTATATTCTTCCTACAGAAAATTTAAACATTTAAAATGAATGAATTCTGAAAGGAACAGCTTTGAGTGTTATTGACTGAAAAAGCAGATGGTGCAAGGATACATTAGTGTCACAGAGCATTACCTTCATCCTCCGGAGCAGAGATGGCATCTCAACGATGCACTGGGCTTTTTTCAGTGCTTTCTAGGTGCTTCAAGTCATAAAACATAAAACCCCCTGTATCTTACTGAAGTTGTGTACCGAAGAAATTAATGTATCTATGATTTACTCTTTGCATATAGATTGCTTCTCTAAGGGGAAAATTCAGCTTAAAGCTGATAAGTCATTTAAATCTCCCCTAAAACCTTAAAATAGGGTGTAAGTATGGCTTAAATAATGCATGAACCTTAAGCTAGCCTTTGCAGAAGGGTAAATTCAGTTTCTTTAACCCTCACACACTAGAAATATTTTCAATTATAAGGAGGCTGAAGGTTTGGCAGATGAAGATACCTACTTGTTTCTTTCAATTTACTGTCTTTCCAGAGGCCTGAATATTTTTCCATTGGATAGCCATGTGAAACATACTTATAAAAATAATTCTGGAGTATTTAAAAACAATGTTTACAATTATCCAAATATAACATGCAAATCTGTGCCAGCTCCAGATTGCATTCTGTGAAAATTTGGTGCAATTCTGCACCAAACCAGAGGGAATCTGGTGCTTTTGATATCTTATCACTCTCTACAGCTCTCTGAAGGGAGGTTGTAGGCTCTTCTCAAGGGCCCTTCTCACAGGTTACAAGTGACAGGACAAGAGGAAATGGCCTCAAGTTGCACCAGAGGAGGTTTAGATTTGAGATTAGGAAATATTTCTTCACTGGAAGGGTGGCCAGGCATTGGAGCAGGCTGCCCAGGGAAGGGGTGGAACCACCATTGCTGGAATTTCATGAAATGTGTGCATGTGATACTTGGGGACATGGTTTACTGGTAATGTGGTGGTGCTGGGTTAACAGCTGGCCTTGATGACCTTGGAGGTCTTTTCCAGGCTTGAGACTCTGTCATACTGAGGGTCACAGTGTCACCCCAGGCTCTACCATGCCCCAACCCAGAAAGCAGCAGCAGCCAGGAGGAGCCCCCCTTCTCTCCCATCCAGCCAAAACTTTTATAAGAAAAACAAACAAGAAAGAAACACATAAACAAACCAATAAAAGGGACCCTATTCATCACAGAAATACATTTTGTGAAAATAAAATTCTTTTTATTAAGCACATTATTCTCAGTTTACTTTACAGCAGTCTCAGGACGACATTTTGCTAGACAGACTGCAGGAATATTAAATACCTTTTTCTGGCTTCACTCTGAGGTTACCCTTGCCTCTTACACCATTTCCCAGCCTCTCAAACACACAGGAGCGGATGAGCCTGTGTCACTGTGTGACTGTGATGGAAGCAGGAAGTGTTCCCACTCCAGGATGACATTTTAATCTTCATTAATTTTCACCTACTTTAAAAGAAACTCCTCAGGATGAAACTCAACACTCCAAGTGTGTGTAAGTGTTCCCCAGGGTTTGCTGTGCAGCCAGACATTGAACGTGTGTCTGGATGGCTCTGCACGGAGAGCAGCTGTGTGCCAGCAGGATGGAGGGGCTGGGTGACTGTGTGGGTCTGTCTGCTGATTCCTGAGCAAGGTTAAAATCATTTATACCAAACTGCCATCTGAGACTGGGCCCTGATCCAAGCATGCACACCAGCCTCCAGTATCCTTCTGCTGAGGAAGATGCTGAGAGCGCAGGGCCTTGCCCTCAGCACAGAGAAATAGTCTGTGTGTCTATGTCTAAGTTTCTCATGCATTTCAGAAGAGGAGGTGGCATGAAGACATGCCCGTGGCAGCACCACTGCCTTTGGAACTGGGATGTACCTGCTCCAGGAACCCACAAACCACACCTCAGAAAGACAAACAGCACAGCTACTCCTTAAAAATAAACAGGGGAGATTCTGGAGATCTCTCCAGACTGTCCAGCCTTTCTCTGCCTTGCAACCTTTACCTTGTGAAAATTTTGAACTATTCACACAGGAACTTCCATGAGACCATGGAGAAAAATCACTTGTTCTTTATATCTGTCCATGTCTTTTGTATCAACTGAGGGAAATACTGGAGCAATAGGGAACTTTAATGTGGGAAGTTGATGCTATTAAAAAAAAAGAAAGAATTTATTTGCTTTAGCTCCAGAAGTGTTTTCTATTACTAATCTATTATTGAAAACAAAATTGCATTCTTTTTCATGCAATTTTTAAAAATTTTAAATGACAATCCAACTTGAGTAAACTGAAATTAACCACAAGAGAGCTCTTTCTGTTCAAAATGGCCAGTGCAGTCATTTACTTCGACAAAAATCCTAAATAACTATGAAAGTTTACAGTATTCAAATATGCTGTTGTTTATATATTACTATGCATTGACAAGAAGATGGCAAAAGATGGTTTGCCTTTAAATGTTCAAATGGATAACACAGGAAAAGGTTACCAAACAAGAAAGTGTCCCTACAATCCCTTAACCAGTGGGTGCAAGATGATTCACACTCGACAAGAAGGGTCCATGTGACAATATGTGACTCTGGCAATGCATATGGATAAAGGCATTACAGGCACCCACAGTGAGCACATTTGGATTCTCATCTCACTATTATTCTGATGAATAGAACCAAAACAATCCCCTTCCAAGTGGCAAACATGCCTGCTTTGAATAATCCATTCAGCCCTAGTCAAACTTGCAGATGAGCTTTTGGAGTCTGTGAAGACAGGCTGAAAAAAAGAGCTTCTTGCTTACTTACTTATTTAATATTGAAATGAGAAGAGACAAGCTAAAATGAGGTCACAGAAACCCATTTTTGATGGGTCCAGTTATGACTCAAGCTGTGATTTGCCAGTAAAAGAGGGAAGAGCCAGTGAAATGCCGTTTGAATAAACTCTTGGAGTATCTGCAAAGCAGGGGTGGGACCAGGTAGGCACTACCTCGTTAAAGGTGGGATTTATCTCATCTACTTCAGCCATCTGGAGTCAGGGATATGAGTATGAGCCATTTGCTGGATTGTGTTCAGAGACAGTGGAAAGAACAAGGCTTTCAAAGAAGGCAATAGAGTCCTGCCTATCACAGGAATGGACAAATTTTTCATTTAAATCTTTTGCCTGTAAGGTCAGCTGTTGTCTCTCTGTGATAAGCTTGATTTAGTTACCTAACATTTAAATAGCTGTAATTAGTAAAGATTAGTACTTTAAATCCTCCAACTGCTTAATGAATACAGACTCTTTCTCTTCTGAAAGCCAGGTTTGTCAGTGAAAGTAGGTGGTACAGATTTCAGCTGATCGTGAGCAAAGGTCAACATCCAGCACTGCCTGTCCGATGTGAGACCTAGTTTAGGCACAAGAGGAGGTTGAGCTCCAAACTGTTGGTAAATGGTGGCATCCTGACTCCTCTGTATTGGTCACATCTGGAAATAAGATGGGACTTCCTTGTGACACAGCCTTGTGTATCAAAAGAAAAAAAAAAGAAGCATGTCACATTGAATATTTATAAACCTAATGTTTCAGGCTCCATTTTTTTTTCTTGTGACAGCTTAGACAAGTGGAAATAGGCTGGTTACTTGAGCAGAAATTAAATGAAACATGGTGAGAAGTGGCAGGTTTCCTCTTCTGTGTAGGTTAATGAGACCCTGTAGGACAGCAAGAAGGTAGTTTTAGCTGTTCTGATTAGCCTGACCTAAAAGCCACTTCATGATTCACACACAGAAAATGTAATTTAAAATTATCAAATTGATGTTCAAATACAGACTGATTAACAATAGAAATTTTGAAATACCCTCTTCACAGCATCTTCTTCTCCTTTCAACCCCATGCCAGGTTTTATTGAATATAATGTTCTGGGCTGTGAACAACTCCCATCAGAAATCGTGTGTGTTTTAACACACAGGAGAATTTTGCAGCACTCTTGCAAGTCACATCTTCAAATGCACTGGCTGTAAATTGAGGACGACCACGCCTCTCCCTTTCTCCTGCCTCCTTGCTGACCTCCCCAGCAGTGGCTTTGAGGGACCCTGTGCTTGTCTTGCTGGTGCCACCTGTCTGGGAAGAGCTTGCTGGAAGCCTTCCCTGCACGGCAGTGATGCTGAATGCCTGCTTTGGGAAAGCTGGCCTGGAAACCTGCTGGGAATTCTCTTGTTATAGATGAACACTGTCCCTGGCAGGTTTTTCTCCTACTGCTAGCTATTTTCATTGGTAGTGCAACTTCATCGCTGATCGGGAACTACTGGCATTTTAATCAGGGTCATTTCATTCTAATCTAACTGCTGGTGAAAAGGGAAAAAAAGGATGTTTTTGATCCATCCTTCTAGCAAGGCAGAATTTTTCCTGTTGAATACTACAGAGCCAGAGGGATAAGACTCTTCAGATGATTAGAGGGAAGATTTGAAACTCAATTCTACAAACAGTAGTTTGAAATGGAACATAAACTGCAGGTTCTGCTATAATGAGAGCAACAGGTTGGACAAGTGAAAGAAAGTTGAGACATATATATGTAATGTAAATCTGCACATTAAGTGCTCTTTCTAGTTGTAAAGAATTCTCTGTGTGTTAGAAACATATTTGGACTGGGGATATCAAAAAAGCATAGGAGCCAGCTCCTTTTTTTCCCTCCCCCATTAGTACATAGCCTGAAGTCTTTTCTAGGCCAGAAAAAATGCATCTCCTTAATGTGGTCATTGTCCTATGGCAAATTAGTGGAGATCATCAAATCATTCATTCTACTGAAGGCCATTTCCAATCCATCTCATTAGCACAATGTTCAATCCAGTTAAAGCTGAGTCAAACTACAATGAGCAACTAATGGACTGAAACACTGCATTCTTTTGTATAAAAGTTCCTGAACTCAAAATACAATATCTCAGATACAAAATCAAATTATAGATTGCAAAATTTTTTTGAGAAGAACTTTAAAAATGGATTATAATGTATCTATGCCTGATTTCTTCTAGGAGAAAAAAATATTATAAAGGAATTATATTGTCAAAGTGCAACAAAGACCAAGTTAGATTCCAAGTTAAATCTTAGAAAAAAATAAATTTTTTCTTTTATGTCTGAATATTATAAAAATAGAGATTAAAGAGAGCCCCACCAAATACCATCCAAGGTCATATTTAAATTTGAAAGCAACAATGAACAGCCTGTAATCTGTGCAGATTTTAAAACAATGCAGGCTCTGGCACACATTCCAATTTGCACCTACATAGCCAAGCTTCCCAGCACGACTGGTGGCATTTGTATCTGTTGACATGTAAGGTTCACTTGTGTAAGGTATGTTCTGATACTCTCATGTGTAAAACAGACAGAGAGTCTCACATTTCACCCTGGATATCATCCCTACAGTGCTCTTTGGAAATTCTGGCTACTACTACCTTTCCTGATGTCACAGACAAGTGATTGCAGCCTGCAGGGGTCCCAGGCCATGCTCAGCACACATCTACACGCTCACTTACAGGCAGGCATTAGGTGCCTTTGCCAAGCCAGTGGGAAGCAAATGAAATCTCCCCAGACAAGCTGTCAATTTGCTTTGCCCGGGGTAATGGACTGTGCAGTTCACTCTCTGGGCATATGCAGGCTGGACATATGCATGACCATGTAATTTCTCATTTCAGAACTGTTGCTTAACTTAAACAGCTTTCACAAAGGGGGAAAAAAATAAAAGCATCTGTGCTGTTCTCTTTAAAATTGTCTTGAAGACTGGCTGGAACTGACCCTATAAATACAAGTTAATTAGTGTATAGAAACGTGGGGTTTTTTGAACTAGCAACTGCAATATGAAAGAGATACAAAATACTTTACAGTCCTGGTGCCCAGCGTAAAAAAATATGCTGAGAAACTGCAAAACCAGCATCACAATAATGATGGTAGAACCGTGACAAATACCAAACAACAACTTAGCAAAACAAATTTGCTTAGCTTATCCAAAAGTTAGGGTTGTAATATGTTTATCTCTAAAGAGCAGAACACATGCTCACCAAGAACAGTCTTGGTAGGGATCAAAAACATTCACTGGAAATGGAAGACAAGGTTTGCTTTGTACAGACAGCAAAAGTTTTAACATTAAGTACTGAAATTAATAATACTGAGAAGTGGCAATTTGCTTTCTGGAGAATATTTTTTAATCAAAAATGACCACTGGGCTCTGACATATCAGAGTAGGTGGTCACTTCTGGCCTCCAAACCCCATGAAAATGAGTTATAAGTGGCTGGTCTCAGGAATCTATAATGTAGCAATATCAGTGTTTCACTCCTTGCTAAGAATGGTCAGAGTTTTGAAGAGCCAGGAACAGCAAAAAGGAGAAGTGGCAAATTTGTGCACATAAATGCTAACCTTAGTTCATATTAATTTTATTATATGAAATAGGTTTATATTGGCCTTTATTATATCAAGCTTTTCCTGGTTTATCAAAACAATTATAACTCATGGCTAAAATCAGAAAAATTGCACTCACTTTGTCCATAAAACACAATTAGACTTTCGCATAATAATAGGCAATCAAAGACCTGGAATTTCAGAGGCATTTGGCACAATGTTTCTCATCAGAATTATTTTTAATATACAACTGTAAAACATGATATGTCAAAAATAGGGCATTCCTAAGATCTTTGAAAGTATGATGCCATTAGTGTACCTGGAGCTTAATTATGGGATAGCTTCTTAGTGCAAGAGAACCTTCATCCTCTCAAGAGCTAATTTTATTGTCATAGTTTTCAACCCATAGCTGTAAGAAAAGGTTTTTGTCCTTGAAAGACTCACAGTGAAAATCTGCTTCTCAATATTTTCTCACACATTTATAAAAACAGAAATGGAAAGTTTTCCAGATTTCATTTGCCCACAGTATTTGCTAGGAAAATGTCTATTTTGTTCAAATTTTTTAATTGTGAAAAAGAAATCCTGTGAGAAAAGGAATCCTTTGGGAAGCTCTAGCTATAATAGCAACATCTGTAACTCATGTTCTTTCGTGTGTGTGTTTGTGGTGGCTTAGTTTTCTTTTATTTTGAAGGAGAGATATCCTTTCTTTGTGACCAAGTTGTTTGTCCCCTGTTCAGCTTACATTATGTGACATTTCAGGGGGAATGAGTTACAGTTCAGAGGCATTAGAGTTATCATCATCACAGGCTTTTATTTTGGTGAAATAAACACATTTCTCTGTTCGTACTCTTGCCTGCCATCACTGATGACGAAGGGGATGCTGACAACTGTCAGAGCTATTAATGTGCATCAGGGAAAGAGAAGGGAAAGGATAGAGCAAGGAGCTTTTACTACTACTGTTGGAAAATTTCTTAATCCAGTAACAAAATCCAACAACTGAAAGCCCCAAATTTCACCATCAAAGTAATTCTATTATTCAAATCAAATTTTTGCAGTCTGCCCTCACGCTGACATCTATCAAGATTAAGTGTAAAAAAATCCACACAGACTTACAGCATTTAGGGATGAAATTTTCCCTATGTAGAATGGGGTCTCTTGCAGTCCAGTGAAGTTCATGAAATTCAAGTAACTTTTGAATGACTCAGCCTCCTGGTTTCTATATCAGTCCCTGTCAGGAATACAGTGTGCTGAAACCTCATGTTCAGATTTCATGCTTTCCCTGTGTTGTCGTCAATGTGACCTTTCAGTAGCTCACAACAGACTAACTGCCTTTATGCTGCTGGGCAGCTACATCACTCTACACAGACAAGAAAAAGGTAAACATTTATTATTTTATTAAAAAGGGTAGAAAGGAGGACCCCAGAAACTACCTGTCAGCCTTCCCTCTGTGCCTGGGAAGATCATGGAACAGACCCTCCTAGAAGCTCTGCTAAGGCACATGGGGAACAGGGAGGAGATTTGGGACAGCACAGCTTCACCAAGAACAAGTCCTGCCTGCCCAAACCAAGGGCCTTCCATGATGGAGAGATACATCAGTGGGCAAGGGAAAGGCTACAGATAACATTTCCCTTTATTTCTGTACAGCCTTTGACACAGTCCCCCACAACATCCTTCTCTCTAAAGTGGAGACAGATGGATTTGATAATTGGACTGTTTGGTGGATGAGGAATTGGTTGAACAGTCACATCCAGAGTGTTGTGGTCAAAGGCTCAGAGACCTGATGGACATCAGTGACAAGTGATCCATAATGGGACTCTGTCCCTCTGCTCCACTCTAATGAGACCCCACCTGAAGTGCTGCAACCAGCTCTGGGGTTTTTGGCACAAGAAAGACAGGGACCTGTTGGAGCAAGTCCAGAGGAGGGCCAGATAAATGATCAGAGGGCTGGGACACCTCTGCTTGAGAAGAGGCTAGGTTTGTTAAGTTTGGAGAAGAGAAAGCTCCGGGAGATCTTATTGCAGCATTTCAGTGCTTTAAGGGGGTGTGCAAAGAGGGTCTGTTGCAGTAAGACAAGGACTACTGGTTTTAAATTAAAAGAAGGTAGATTCAGGCTACTTATGAGGAAGAAATTATTTTAGAATGAAGGTGGTGAAGTATTGAAACAGGTTTCCCAGAAAGAGGGTGCCCCATCCTGGAGACATTCAAGGTAAGGTTGGATGGGGCTCTGAGTAACCTGAAGTTGTCCCTGCTCCCTGCAGGGGGTTGGACTAGATGGCCTTTAAAGGTCCCTTCCAGCCCAACCATTCTGTGATTCTCAGATGCCTACTTTCGTCCTTGTTGAGTTTTGCAGCAATGTTCTCTTTAATATTAACAACTTTTTTTGTCCCCAGTGTATTGCCAGGAAAAAAGGGATGAAAGCAAAAATGACATTTCTGCGCCTGCACGACAGACAGCACAGCTGACAAGATGCTGTGTTAGTGACAGACTGAAGAAATCTTGTCTGGATAATGCAGGGCACAAAACAAGCCAATATTCACCCTTCAGTATCACAAAACAGATACATATATATATATGATATTTTTCCATACTCTACTCATCACATTTCTTATCTTAGTGCTTTGCTCTCTATAGCAGTTCATGCTTATCTTGGTAAATTCTGACCTCTGTCACGTAAGAGGACCAAGAACTTTTGTTATGCTGGAACAGGTCAGGTATCTGAGGGCAGAAAATAAAGGTCAACTGGCTCTTTGCATCATTTCTGTAAACCACAGAAGTATTACAGTGGTCTAGGTAGTTTAAACCAACCATAAGGAGAGATTTTGCCAGAAGTGCTTTTGCAATTCTGAATTTAGCTTCAGGAGACAAATAAATACAAACAAATCTGCATGTCAGGGGCAACACTCGAAAAAGAATCTCTCTCATAATAGCAACCTATTAAAATACACATAAATTAAGAAAGAAAGGAGAATCAAAAGAGAAAAAGAAGTTTATTTTTTGTGTAGCTTCCTCTTTATAACTTCAATTTTGCATTATCAAAATACAATTGAGCTCATCATTACTACAGAACCTTTAAAATACTCACATAATTTTCTTCTCCTCTGTAGTTTCCATGAAACAGATGCAAGTGCCTATTTAGTTACATTTTACGATTCATTGGGGGCAACTTATCTCAGACATATCTTTTTCTTTGCTACAAGAACAGCCTAGATTGATTTTTTTGGCAAATTAATTCTTGTTGAATGACAGAGTAAGGACTTTAGTTCCCAAAGTCATAAAATTACTTCTACTGCATGGCAAACCAAAGCAATGCCTAGCTAGGTTTTTGTAAGCTGTCAGGATACAAAATTCAGGACAAGTGTCCTGATTGCACTTAATGCATTAACAGAAAGCAGTCCCATAGTATGGAGCAAAATAGGTTCAGCTGTGGGATGGCAGCTTTAATTGGCAGTCTGCAGGTGGCTCTCTCTGGGTTATTGCTTCTCTCTAGTCACCAACTCACTTATTTTTGTAGCCTTCTTGATGTGCCTGAATGCTTCACTTCTGCAAGGTGATGCTGAGAGGCCTCTGACAGCTACAGCTGATGCATTTAGCCCTGAGTTCCAGCAGTAAGGTGATGGCTTCAATACAAGTATTGAGGAGCTGCTGGGCTGGTGAGCCAGAGTATGGTGTAAGGTCATCAATCCTGATCACTGCCTGGGAACACCTGGCACTAACAGTGTGAGATGGTTTGTAGGGAAGACAGAGTGTATGACATTGCATTATATAACAAGGAACTTATATTTAGATTAAACAAAGCCAGCTGAGAAGGACCAGGCTGGTTATCTTGATGCTCAAGTAGTTTGCCCCCATCTCTACCATTAGCTCAAGAGTCTAGAATAGCAGAGAGACTCCATTCTGTGTCTGCAGCATAAACAGTTCTGCAGGTAAGTCTCCATCACACAGGTCATTAGGGTTTACTGTGATCTAAAAAGGCAATAGCTTTAGACACTTCATCATATACTATAGAGGAAGCTATTTTTTGTATGATATTATTTATGTAAGAAGTCCCACGGTGCTTTATGAAACTCCAAGGCTCTTGCACTTGATGTTTGAAATACTAACCAAATACATTCCATCTATTTGGTAACTTGATTTCTGTTTTTTGCAGTTTACCAGATAATTGTGCCATAGTAGCTTAGTTTTCATGGAAAAATACTGACTTCTGCTTCTAGAGGAAAAGCTGCCTGTATTTAGCTAGCACACTTTGCTAGCCAAGCAAATAATTCAGAGATGTCCACTTGAATCTGCAGCCAACAAGAATCACATTTCTTGAACTTGAAAGGGAAATCATAAAATCACAGAATCACAGCACATGCTGAGCTGGAACAGACCCACAAGGATTATGGACCCCAGTTCCTGTCCCTGCACAGGAACATCCCCAGGGATCACACCGTGTGCCTGAGAGCACACACCCTGTGTTTTGTTCAAACACTTCTTGAGCTCTGTCAGGCTTGGTGCTGTGACCACTTCCCTGGGGAGCTGTTCCAGTGCCCAAACACCTCCTGGGTGAAGAACCTTATCCTAATATCCATCCTAAACCTCCCCTGACACAGCTTCAGGCCATTTCCTCAGGTCCTCACCACAGAGAGATGAGTGTCTGCCCCTCCTTTTCCTCTCACAAAGAAGTTGTAACTGCAGCGAGTTCTCCCCTCAGTCTTCTCCAGGCTGAACAGACCAGATGACCTCAGCCCCTCCCCACAGGACTTCCCCTCAAGAGGAGTATGAATTGATTTTAACTCCCTTTTATTGTATGACTACGAGAGTGTGCATCTATTTAACCAAATGCCTTTTTTTCTCTCACTATAATATACTGTATCTCCATAGTAACATAATGCAAATAAAACCATTTCATTTGTGAAATTATATTTTTAGAACAGAATGATGGTATATAATAGATCATAACAATTTTTTCTGATTTTGCATTTTTCTTCTAAATGCATTAAAAATATATATAAAGAAAGCCTTGTGACTTAGTTACTGTAAGACCATATATTGTGGCACTATCCAAATAAGTGACAAGGTATGTAAGATCAGGGAGCAGTCACCTCATAACCAAATTGCAAATCACTTTTTTTCTGTGAAGTATGCTAAGTCTCAGGATAAAATATCTCAGTTGTTCATTGGTGCCAAGAATCAAAATCACCTCATCTCTCCTGGATGCCTGGATTACCTGAAGTGACCACCTCAATTATTAAATCACAGCTTTATAACTTCACTGTGTTCTTTGTCTTTGTCTTGGTGTGTCTGAGAAATTAAATCTTCTGGTGATTAACGATCTTTTATTCTGTATTTGAATTAGCTTAGGTCCAGTTGGTTTTAAGCCAATGGTATCATTTATGCTTCAATAATCCTTCTCTTTTCCTTGTGTTACTACCACCTGCAGCCCTGATTTATTTTCTCTGAAAAAGGCAAGATCATCTTTCATCAAACTTTATTCTGCCTTCAAATGTTGTTGTATATTATCCTTTTGTACTCTTCAGGTCAAATAAGAGAAGAGCTCTAACAT